>CAUYQG010079304.1:0-26744 GCA_963574415.1 Tarsius wallacei | reverse complement strand
GATCAAAATACTACCATGCATCTTCACAGACCACAGTGGAATAAAAATAACTATTGCCACCAACAAAATTCCCCCCAAACCCACAAAGACATGGACACTAAAGAGCATGATGCTGAACAACTCCTGGGTCAACACAGAAATCAAAACAGATATTAAAATTTTCTTAGAAACAAATGAAAACAAAGACACATCTTACCAGAACCTCTGAGATGCCATGAAATTTGTACTAAAAGGGGAGTTTAAATATCTACAAACACATTTTAAGAAAATAGAAAGATCACAAGTCAACAGCCTAACAAATTACCTAAGTGAGCAAGAAAAGCAAGACCACCAAAATCCTAACTTCAACAGAAGAATCCAGATCACCAAAGTAAAAGCCCAAATAAGGGGCAAAGAAGATAAAAATATCATAGAAAAAAAAAAAAATGAGTGAAACAAAAAGTTGATTCTTTGAAAGGATAAACAAGATTGATGGATCCCTAGCAAGAATGACCAAGAAAAAGAGACAAAAAGTCCAAATAAACACAACCAGAATTACAAAAGATCAAGTCAAAACCAATCCCAAAGAAATACAAAAGATGATCAGAGATTATTATACACAACTGTATGGAAACAAATTCGAAAACCTAAATGAGATAGAGGAGTTTCTGATATTACACAACCTCCTCTTGAAACAAGAAGAAATAGAAACCCTAAACAAACTAAAAACAACCCAGGAAATTGACTCTGTCATAAGAAAACTACCTACCAAAAAAAGCTCTAGACCAGAAACTTTCCAGTGGAATTCTACAAAGCATACAAGGAAAAGCAGATACAAATTCTATTGAAAGTAATCTAGGCAATCGTGAAAGATAGAACTCTCCCCAAATCATTTTATGATGCTAGCATTACACTAATACCCAAACTGGACAAACACCCAACAAAGAAAGAGAACTATGGGCCAATATCCCTGATGAACATTGGTGCAAAAATTCTCAACAAGATTCTTTCAAATTGTATCCAACAACACATCTCAAACATCATATGCTATGACCAGGATGCAGGGCTGGTTCAACATCTGCAAGACCATACATGTAATTAAATACATCAGCAGATGTAAAAACAAGAACCATGTGATTATATCATTAGATACAGAAAAGACTTTTGACAAAATCCAGCATCACTTTTTGATAAAAACCCTTGAACACCTAGGTATAGAGGGAACATACCTCAAAATAGTGTGTCATCTACAATAAACCCACAGGACAGATTGGAAGCATTTCCCCTGAAAACTAGAACACGACAAGACTGCCCACTCTCACCCCTCCTACTCAACATAGTGTTTGAAGTCCTAGCTAGAGCAATCAGACAAGGGAAGGGTATGAGGAATATCCTAATAGGAAAAGAGAAAGTTAAGCTATCTCTCTTTGTAGACAATATGATCCTACACCTGGAAAACCCAAGGGATTCTGTCAAAAACCTCTTTGCACTAATAAAGGACTTTGGCAAAGTGTCAGGGTAGAAAATCAACATGTAAAAGACAGGCACATTTTTATATACCACAATAAATAGGAAACCAAATTGAAAGTGTAATCCCATTCATAATATATTGCCAACAAACAAATGAAATATCTTGACATCTTCCTAACCAGGGAAGTGAAAGACCTTTACAATGAAAACTACAAAACACTACTCAAAGAAATCAAAGAAGACACAAACAAATGAAAAAATATTCCATGCTTATGAATTGGAAGAATCGACATTAAGATGCATACCTACCCAAGGCAATTTACAGATTCAATACTTACCCGTTAAATTACCATTATCATTCTTCTCAGACCTGGAAACAACAATACAGAAATTCATATGGAAACAAGAACAACCACAAATAGCCAAAACACTCCTCAGCAAAAGAAACAAAGCGGGAGCCATCACACTTCCAGACTTTAAACTTTATTATAAGGCTACAATAATCAAAACAGTCTGATACTGGTACAAGAACAGGTATATAGCCCAATTGAACAGAATGGAGATTCCAGAATCAAAACCTTGATTTCTCAACCAACTCATCTTTGAAAGTTCCGACCAACAACCACTGGGGAGAGGAGTATCTTTTCAGCAAATGGTGCTGGGAAAACTGGCTGACCACATGCAGAAGAATGAAACAGGACCCCTACCTATCACCATACACAAAAATCAACTCCAAATGAATCAAAGACCAAAATGTAAAACCTCAAACTATAACAATCTTAGAAAACAGAGGTGACACCCAACAGAAATTGGAATAGGCAACCAATTCCTGATCAAAACCAGATGCCCTGCCACAAAAGATAAATTAGACAAGTGGGACCTTATCAAACTGAAAAGGTTCTGTAAAGCAAAAGAAACCATCTAGAGAGTGGGGAGACAGCCCACAGAATAGGAAAAGATAATTGCCAACCGTATATATGACAAAGGCCTAGCATCCAAGATCTATAAGGAACTCAAACATGCCGAAAGGAAAAAAACCCAAACAGTCCCATTAAAAAATGGGTAAAGATATGAATAGATACCTCTTAAAAGAAGATATACAAGATAAACTGCTGGTAGGAATGCAGACTAATTCATCCCCTATGAAAAATACTGTGGTGATTTCTAAAAGAACTAGAAATTGACTTTCCATATGACCCAGCAATCCCCCTTCTGGGAATATACCCAGAGGAACTCAAATAATTCTACCAATAGCTATCTATGCACACATGTTTCTTGTAACGCAGTTCGCGTTAGCAGAAACATGGAATCAACTGTGCTGCCCATTGAAACTGTACTGGATAAAGGAAAATGTACATATACCCTATGGAATATTACACAGTCATAAAGAAGGACAAAATTATGGACTTCACAGAAACTTGGATGTATTTGAAGTCTTATCATACTCCCTGATCTATTTCAGAAAGAACTCAGTACCACATGGTTTTATTCATCAGTAGACCCTGAACACCTATCATATACTACAAAAAAGGGATTGGCTGTAGCAGGACTTTCCAGGGGATGGAGGTGGCACATAACATCAATAAGGGTACCTGATCCTAATCCAGGCAAAGAGAGGTCCAATGGGGGCCCAAAACTTCATCTGTCCCTAAACCACTTATGGATGCAATTCTCACTTGTGCCCCACAACTTTAAAATTAAATTAAATTAATTTTTTTTAAAAAAGAATGAAAGAATAACAGTTGTGGAAAGTCCTGAAGAACCTATATCCATGTGTGACTATGGCACTTCTTAATGGGCACAAACTCACCTTAAGAGCAAAGAGAATCAGTCAACTTGGCTCAGTCACAAAACCTCAGTGCTGATGGGAAACATGAACATTTAAGTATGGTCAAGAGTCTGCTATTTAGAATATAAAATCTATGAGAAAGGGATTTTTTTGTCCCCTGTGCTGTTACCAGCATATAGAACAATGACTGACACAAAAGTAGGTGCTCAATAAGTATAAGGAATGAATGAATAAATATGTATTCTCAGTCAAAACAAAAACAAAAATGAAAACATTTTAGTTGTAAGTTTTGCGCTAAATCAGTAATGATAATAACTTCACTGTATAATTTTCCATTATGTTCCAGGCACATTTTATTTAGATCTCAATTTTGCACTGTAATCCTACAAGGTCCTTGATATTTTGCTCATTAGAAGATGAAGAGACTTAAAAATAACACAAGAGTTAAATTGTGCTTAGATTTTAAAGGGGGAAATCACACAGGGTCGCCCAGGGAGTGTGCTAGGTTCTTGCACAGTCACATGCATGCAGGGTATGGGCTCACCTGGATGGGGAAAAGAGCTGCAGGGATGCTGTGTTTCTCCACCTGGTTGTCATCTCCAGCCTCCCACTACTAATTCCAATAGGCTTCCTATTGCTTGGCCATATCTTTGCTCATGTTATTCCCCTGGGAAAATGTTCCTACCCACATCACCAGTCCTGCACTCCTCTGCCATACCCATCCTTCACTACTGGCTACTTCCTCCAAGACACCCAAGCTAATCCCCCCAGGTGGACATGGTCAGGTGCCTTTGGGCAGCCCAAATACCCCAAGTATCAGTCGCTGAATTTTCTTTTTAAAATTATTTATTATAGAGTTGTGGGATACAAGTGAGGTTTTACTACATATATAGGCTGCATGCAGGTGAAGTTTGGGCTACGTGCAGGTGAAGTGAGGATGGCCTTCACTCTTCCCAGTAGTGGACCAGGTACCCCCTGTGTGGTCATGTGCCATGACCTTCTTCCTTCCCTCCCTCCCTCCCCTAGCTGTGCCCGATGACTGCCAACCCCTACCTTGTGCTAATATGACTAGTGTTCAGGGTCCACTTATGAGTGAGAACATGCAGTATTCAGTTCTTTGTTTCTGTGTTGACCCAGGAGTTGTTCAGCATCATGCTCTTTAGTGTCCATGTCTTTGTGGGTTTGGGGGGAATTTTGTTGGTGGCAATAGTTATTTTTATTCCACTGTGGTCTGTGAAGATGCATGGTAGTATTTTGATCTTATGGAATTTTTTTATGCTTTATTTATGGGCTGAGGATATGGTAGATCTTGGAGTATGTTTCATGTGACTATGAGTAGAATGTATATTCCATATTTGTTGGGTGGTGTGTTCTGTAGGTATATACTAAGTCCATTTGGTCAAGCATCAAGTTAAAGTTCTGTATCTCCTTACTGATTTTTTTTTTTTTTTTTTTTTTGCCTCAACAATCTATCTAGGGTAGCTAGTGGGGTATTTAAGTCCCCAGTTATCATAGTATTAGAGTCAACATCCTTTTTCAGTTTACTTAGTAGTTGCTTTATGAATCCAAGTGTTCCTGTGTTGGGTGCATATATATTTAGGATTGATATTTCTTGTTGATGGATTGAACATTTTATCATTATGTAATGTCCTTCCATGTATTTTTAATTTTTGATAACTTGAAGTTTGCTTTCTCTGATATTAATCATAAATCCTGCCTTGTTTTGTTTTCCATTGGCCTGAAAGTTTGTTTTCCATCCTTTAACTTTGAGTCTATGGGCATCCTTTGTAGTGAGATGTGTTTCCAGGAGGCAACATATTGTTGGGTCGAGTTTTTTAAAAATCTAGTTTGCCATTCTATTCTTTTCAGTGGTGTATTTAATCCATTGACATTATTAAAATGTGAGGGTTTATCCTTGTAGTGAGACTCTTATAAGCTGTTTTGTTTACTTTTAACTTTGGGTTGATGTGTGTGTTTTCAATTTTGCAGTTGCAAAGTGTGTTATGTTGATTCTGTTTTCCTGTATTCATGGGAAATGTAAGGTTGTTATTTCTTTCTCCTTCTTCTTCTTCTTCTTCTTCTGTACTTAATATCTTCTTGAGCATCTCCTGTAGAGCTAGTCTGGAAGCAGCATAATCTTTTAGGGGATTGGATGTCTGGGAAGTATTTTTAATTCTCCATTGCTGATGAAGCTGAGCTTTGCTGGATAGGAAATTTTTGGTTAAAATTGTTTATCTTTTCAGACTTTGAAAATTGAACTCCAGTCTCTTCTAGCTTGTAGTGTTTCTCCTGACAAGTCTGCAACTATTCTGATTGGTCTTCCCCAGTAGATAGTCTGACCCTTCTCTCTTGCTGCCTATAAGATTTTTTTCTTTTATACCTACTTTATGTAGGCAAATTACTATGTGTCTAGGGGTTAGTCTTCTCATTTGAGGTCTTGCAGGAGTTCTCTGAATCTCTTGCGTTTGGATGGTCGCATCTCTGGTGAGATGGGGAAAGTTTTCTTAGATAACCTCCTGTAATACTTGTTCCAAGGCGTTCTCCATTTCTCTTTCTTCTTCTGGGATACCAATCAGACAAAAGTTTGACCTTTTGATATGATCACACCTCTCTTGCTGGCTTTGTTCTTTCTTTCTGAATTTTCTATGTTTTTTAACAGATCAGGTAAATTGCATGTTTTGGTATTCAATCTCTGAGAATCTCTTGGTTGATTCTGCTTTCCCTGCCTGTCATCTTGCTATTTGTGTCCTGGATGAAGTTTTTTTTTTTTAACGGCTAAAATCTCTGTTACAAGTTTTTTCAGTGTTACAACTTGTCCTTCTTGAATCTTACTCAATCTTTTCAACCACTCCTTAATCCCTATTGTATTCTGGGGCCAGACTGATAATTTCCATTGTTTGGGCTCTGAGGTCTAATTTTTTGGTTATTGCCTCTTTGGTACTTTGGGACTTACTTGTGTTCTTCCATTGATTTTTCCGCATTTGCGACAGAGCTCTTTCTTTTCTCTTTAATTCCATTATTCAGTGATAGTGAGTGGGGTTTTCACTTCTGTTGTTTGCTCAGCCCTCTATTCTACCCTGATCGGAGCCTCTGAATTTGTTCTATTTTGAAACAGGGTTGGGGGTGGGAAGCTTTGTTGTTTCTTGTAGTTTTGAGAGCCCCAATAAGGTGGAGGATGGGGAGCTAGGATTCAGAAACTACTTGCAAGTTACAACGTTCACTGACTGATGTATGGACCTCTGGTGACCCACTCCTCACCACCACTGTATATGGTGATGCAAAGGGTACATGTGTGTACCTCCTGAGTCCAAGACAAAATAACAGTAATGAAGAGAACAGAGAAGAGTTGAATGACATAGAACAAACAGAAATAATAAAAAATAAAATAAACCACAGAAAAACAAAAGCAAAAACAAGAACAACAAAAAAGACAAAAAGAAAACAAAAAAAACAAGCAAAAACCAAAAACAATGGAAAAGAAAACACACACATACACACACACACAAAACAGGAAAACCAAACATGCGCACACACATGTGCATATACACACACACAACAAAAAACAAAAGAAGAAGAATAAGAAAACAAAAGGGGGGAATGCAAATTGAACCCTCACATACACATTCACACACACTAAACCAAAACAGAAGAACAAAAAAGAATTTCTGGGCACCAACCACCTTCTTGTGGCAGGTTCTATAATTATGTCTCTCAGTTGCTCACAGGCAAGCCTGTCTGCTGTCTGCTGTGGGAATGCTGGCTCATTCACAATCTCCCTGGCATTTGGCCTGGGGGTATGAGGGGGCAGTGCGGGCAGGTGGAGTGACAGTCCTCCCCTCCCACTCTTGTAAGGTCAGGTGGCTACCCTCAGTGGGGAGGTGTGGGATTGTTTCCTCCCCAGGTGCTGGTGGTGGGTGCCTCAGCCAGGCTTATCCCAAAGTAGAGCCCTCCTATTGCGGGTGCTGTCCAGACTCCACCTGGGTTCATCCCTGTCAGTCATGGCCCAGCCATATGGGTCTGACATTCAGAGGACTGCTGGGGAGGAGGGTGTTGGGTCAGTCCAGGACTCACTGTTGATTTCTTGGGGGAGGTCTTCCTTGTCCTTTTCTGGTCACACTCTTTGTCCCATGGCTGAATCAGGATAGGAGATGGGATGCCTGAGTTTCCTCACGCATCCTATCCCTCTGAAGTTTGTGCTTTAGGAATATTCCCTGTGGCTCACAATCAACTCCTGAGTAGTTAACCCACCAGTCACAGAGAGCGGGTCTTTTGCTCCAAGGTGAGCAAGCTGGGGCACTTCCCTTCCCAGTATTCAAGATGGTGGTGGGATGCCTATTTCATCTTCTCCAGTGGGAATCTACCTCTGGCTTCCTTGCTGCACTCCCTCCACTGCTGTCAATGCCAGTGTTCGGCCTGGTGCTGTGGTGGTCTGGCAATGGCCATCGCTCCTGGAAGTTTCTCCCAGGGAAGAGGTTTATTAATTTTAGAAAATGACACTCAGCTTTTGCATCTCAGGAGGTGCTAGGGTCCAAGTGGAGCAGCTGTCAGCACCAGTAGTTTTACCTGGAGAGGCCTGGTCACTTGCTCCCGAGTCCCCATTCAGTCAGCCACTCATATGACCACTTACAGACACACATGAAAATTCATCCACACACTTACTCATTCACACAGGGACTTGCACAGTCTAACTGGCTCTGCTGCCATATTTTTCCTCCCTCCTAAAAAGATGTTTAACACACACATACACACACATAATGCTGGGTATCAGATATGGTGAGGCAGGAAAAACAGCAAGGAAAATGAAGACTCATTGGAGTGCTTGACCTGTGCTAGAGACTCTAGAAAATTTGCCAAATGAAGTAAAGAAAGAAGCTGTGTGCACAGGCAGAATCAAAATCCCAAGTCAAAGATAGGAGCATGACTTCCTTCGCAGAAATACAAATGAGATTTCACCAGCAATAGACCTGATGTTTCAGCTCAGAAAACATCTGCAGGAATCAACCATATGACAACCAATTTAGAAGACGAGATGGGAAGAAAGACAGGTACCAGAACAAGGAAAGCCCCAGCTCCTCAATGTTTGGCATTAATCAGGTCCTGGCTACTCCACGGACTAGGCACTGACCTATCTTACCAGGTAGGTGGCAAGCAACACTGATCAAGCTGGACAGATAGCAGAGGATGAGGACCTCAGACTGTACCTGAAGAAATACTGAGATGTGGCATCACAGCTGTCTTCAAGTATTTAAAAGGTGCCATGTAAAGAAAGGATTAGACTATGCATGTGTAGTTTTGGACACAGCCTAGGGATACAGGAACTCAGGGACTCACATTTCAGGGACAGATTTCTGCACATCAAAAGGCATCCCATATATTCTTGTTGATTTACTGACTGATTTCCATCTTCAGGAAAATCTCCTCCAATTTTCTCATATTTTAAAGAAGGTTAAAATCCATCACAGATCAGAAGACTTTAGTCATTAGCAAGTTGACACAGAATGCACCTTATGGGAAGTGGCAGGGAAGGTAGGCTCAAGAAAGGCTGGAAACACACATCCCTGATGGTAAATACTCATCAGACTCCTTAGTCAGGAAGTTCCTGAAATGTCCCTGTGACTCTCTCACAGAGGTGAATATATTCTTAAAGGTCAATACCACTTACCAAGTAAAGCATATTAAGTCACTTCTAACCATTAACATTTCAACTAGCATTAGTATATCAGATTAACTATTCTCTCACCCAGCACAACCTCCAAAATTGTCATGTCCTATTATTATTATTATCTACACCTCAAAATCTAATTAACCAAAGGCCTATCATCCATAGAAATCTCCCCAGCACACTTATAGTATACAGAGTGTATTGGAAAACATGTGAACGGTGGCATCCAAAAGACCCAAATTTCATTTCTAGCTCTATTGCTGACTAATGAGAAAGTGAAGGTGAGATACTTTCTGCCTCTGAGCCTCACTTTGCCCATCAGTATATGCTAGTGAAATCCACCAACTTTTAAAAAACATTGCAAGAATTAAATGAGATGATAAGAGCATAGTGTTAGTTTACTTTACACAAAAATATCAATTCATTCTCCTTCTAACTCTCCATCCTTTGCTTCTTTCTCTAAAAAGTTCTACTGTACAGAAAACGTAACACATAGTGAATTTATTGTCTCTGTCTGTGAGCTGGGTGCCATGGGGTTGGACAACAAGCTTTTAGGAGGATGGGGAAGGAGAAGAAGGCCATAGAGTATTCAGAAGTCCAGGACAGACCTGTGGGAAATGTGGAGTGAGAATTACCGAAGGGGAGGTTGCTGAGAAGAAAGGGAGCTCCTGGAAGGAGGAAACAGGGGCATGAAAGATATACACCACTGATGCCACCGTCCAACCAGCTCCATTTAGCCCTGTTATTTGGGATTCAAACCACATAGCATAGAGTAGGCTTAACCAAATATAATAGCATTAGTAAGAAGCTGAGACAAAGACTGTCACAGAGAATTATTTGGTACCATGCAAGTTTCATAATTTCTAAATTCCATCAACGTGACTGTGTATAATTTGGAGACAGGATTTGCTTCAGTGTTGTTTTTACTACCTTGCAGTTGTGTATGAGCTTGGGAAAGAAATATGACTTCTCTAATAATAGCAACAACAAGAACAACAGTAGCTGGGCGTGGTGGCTCATGCCTGTAATTCCAGCACATTGGGAGGCAGAGGCAAGAGGATTGCCTGAGCCCAGAGGTTCAAGACCAGCCTGGGCAACTTAGTGAGACCTCGTCTCTACAAAAAAATTTTTTTTTTTGGTGGCGGGGAGGGGGGTGGAGTCTCACTCAGTCGCCCAGACTGGAGTGCAGTGGCCAGGAGTGGGCTGCTGGGCTCTGATGATCCTTCTGCCTCAGCCTTCCAATTAGCTAGAATTACAGGCACGCGCTACCACGCCTGGCTAATTTTTTTGATTTATTGTAGAGATGAGGTCTCGCCAAGTTGCCCAGGTGGGTTTCGAACCCGCGGGCTGAGGCAATTCACTCACCTCAGCCTCCCAAAGCGTGGGATTACAGGCTGAGCCACTGAGCCCAGCCTTACAATAATTTTTTTTAAAAATTAGCCAGGCATGGTGGTGCGCACCTGTGGTTCCAGCTACTTGGAAGGCTGAGGTGGAAGGATTGCCTGAGCCCAGCAAGTCAAGGCAGCGGTTGCCACAAGTGTACCCTGGCACTCCAGCCTGGGCAACAGGGTGAGACGCCAACTCAAAAAAAAAAAAAAAAAAAGAAAGAAAGAAGGAAAAAAACAGCATCAGTAATATACTAATTGAACAGTTACTATGGGCCAGGAACAGTTCTAAGGGCATGGTCTGTATATACTCAGCCTTCACAAACCTACGAGATGGCAACTGTAGTCTTCATTTCACAGTTGAGAAAACTGAGGCACCGAGATGAGTAACTAGGCCACAGTCACCAAAGATTTTAAATTTACTCATATATTAAATAGTATAGAAAATTCTCTTGAAAATTATTTCTCACAATAAAATGAGATCTGACTGGTACTCCAAGGTAAATCAAGATATTGACACGCATTGGTCCAAGGGTTTCTCATCCAGACGAGTGTTTCCCCTCCATGTGATGCCATGCCACTCCTCAGTTCACCTTCTTGCCTCTGTCTAGCTTTTGGCAGTAAAAATGACTTTTTTTTTCATTATTCTAAGAACATGGACTTCACCTTCCATCCACAGATTCACTTAGGCAAATGCCAGCCTAGATGTAGCCTGATGGTCTGTGTAGTGGGCGAGGCTATTTCACCTGAAGACCCATTGAGGATCAGTAGACTCTGGATAGGAGCAATGCTGAAAGAGAACTCTTGAAACTGGATATTTGCCTCTGTCTAGCTTTTGGCAATAAAAAGTGACTGGGAGGTGCATGTATGATCCACATGCTTTTAGACTACTTTAGTTAGGAGAAAGTTAGGCTATGGAGCCCTAATCATTCCTGACACAGGTGACATGTCAGAGAATGACAACTTGAACCAGTTTTTAAAAATTGTTTTATTGAGGGACAGTACCTGATTCTAGGAAGCTGGTCTAAGGAGAGAAAAGGGGCTGTCCGTGGTGCCCAGATTAGTTGGCAGATAGAAAGAGCTGGTAGAGAAGAAGAGAAGAATCAAGACTTTCCCAGACACCACCTCACAGATCTGCTTTCACAAGAAAGCAGGCAGCAGAAAGTGATTTTTAAAAACAACTCAAATAAAGCAGGGTGTGAACTTACTTTTACATTTTATGTCTCCCATGACGCTTTTACAGCATTAATTGTATTCTCCACAATACTGTCTCCAATATGAAAAATTAAAATAAAGAATTTCCTTAGGCCATGGAATATTTTTTTATGAGGCTGGATCCACCAATGACTCTGTAGACCTGGGAGTTCATCTCCAATTTAATACAACTAATGATAGCAAAGTGCTGGGTGATGTTTATAGCTACTTGTGCCAAGCGACTTGTCAGTATTGGTACCAGCAGGAGCTCACTCTGTGCATCTGACTCACAATCATCAGCATTGGATGCTGAACTGCCAGACCACGTCTGTCCCTGTCTTCTTGTCACGTGTGGATGCTTTATACATTGGTTCTTAGCATTGCAAGCTTCATATGTTTTGAAGATAGAAGTGTATCAGAAAAAACACTATTAAGGCCTATCCTAACTTCTTGGTCAGTAGACATCTGTGCCAAGTTTCATGTGCTCTTAGAATGAGACAACACAAAATATAAATGACACCGTACCATGGGGGAAAAACAACTCATCTGAGAGGGTTAACTTTTAGGAGAAATCAAATCTAACTTTGAATACTGCCATTGAAGGAGGCAGATAAAATATTTGATTAATTATAAGGACAGATACCCAAACAAGGGAAAATCATGGACTAAATTCCAGAAACTCTTATTTAATTAAGTCCTTTGAAACTAGACTTATCCAAAGTCCTAGGAAGTACAATAGAGAAAACAATCTTGAACCTATGATCAATAAGCAGGTACGTAAAAGAGGAAGGAGAGCGGAAAACCAGACAGGTCAGTGCTCAGACTTCAGCTGGGAAGCACTGTGGTTTTGTGCAGCTCACTTGTCCTGTCAGTGTCTGCTTCTTCATTACAATCCCTGCCCAACGCCACCTGCAGAGTGGGCACTGCATTCATGCAAGTAAAAGGTAGCCCCTTGGAAAAGAGGGACTACACAAAGACACAGCCCTACGGGGGGCAAGGCTTGGTCAACAGACAAGCCTCTTCATGTAAATAAAACAACTCCACTGTCTCCAGCTGGATTGAGCCTGGCCATGCAAGCTCCCACTCACCTCCTCAGCAGGCCAGTGACTGCACGCAGAGCACAGCTGTCCAGCTGCAACAGTCCCACCCACCCTCAAGACTTGTTTAGAAAATGAAAAAGGGCAATAAACATGGGTACATAGAGTGCCCTGCTTAAAGAATAGCAGAGCCCATCCGTAACAAGAAAAAAGGAGTCAGTAATTGGAAAGAAATACAATGATCACTGGGGCCTTACAATTAGTTGATGCTCTACCACTAGTAGCTTTTATCAGAAATTTTTCGACATAGTTTTGAACCTAAAAGTTTCGTTCAATCAATAGCGTGCTTTGACTGAACAAGAATCCAGACCGGCCTTGAAATTTCACTAACACTGCCACACATCTAACACGGAGTCACACAAGCCACTTCTATGTAATATGTAATGACATAATTGAAACCGGGTTTACATTTATTTAAGTAGCATAGTTTTGATGGAATGAAAATATTTTAGTAAGCGGCACAACACATGTTTGAGCAAAATTTACAGAGGTCTCCCCTGTCCCATCGACTCCTCACCTACCTATAAGAACACGGTTTTGGAAATGAAAAAAAGGGGGGCGGGGAGGGAGTGTTAAGTTTCATTTCTGCACAATGGCACCTTTAACAAACCTGCCAACTAGTCAAAATCTAAATAGGGTGGTTTGAAAAAATCTTTATTACTGCCAGTTAATATTCACAGGACTCTGGGGGAACAAGAACTTTCAATGACTCAATATTTATAAATGCTACTGTTGTCTCCCCAAACATATGTTGTAGATTCTTAAGAGATGCTGGGATCTTTTGTGTCAATGGGGAAAAGAAATAGTTAGGGAAAGAAAATTAAACACATATAAATGAGCACTTGGTGGTCTTGAATTTGAACATCACTTGAATAGGATCGGGTAACCTGACTTGTCTGGGTTTTAATTTTAATTTACCAATGTCTTGCACATAGAAAAAACATTCAAACACTGATGGCCAAGATAGTTTTTGTCTTTTTATTTGAAACTGTACTTCTTTATAAATGCAGATGCCAAAAAAGGATAAACTTCAAATTTGGGATATCAAAATAACTGAGTTTGTGTTTACAACTCTGATGGTATAATCATAACTTTAAATGCTTGAGAAACAATAACATTAGTGAAGTGAAGTCAACTCTAAATTAAAAGTCAGTGTTTCCATTACCCACCCTAACAGTATTTTCAAAAGTTTATATAACTTGATCATTAAAAAATGCTGAAAACCTGGTCTGTGTCAATCTTGGACTAAACTAGTTTGCAAAGCTCTGAAGTTTGTTTGTTCTTTTCTTTTATCCTTTTTCAAGAATGTATTAATTTTAAATGCTACACATAAAACTGAACCAAAAAAAATCTGCAACACCTGATGAGCCAATGCTATTGCACGCGTCACTAGTTTTTCAGAGAAATTTATGATCTCTATAAACTCACCTCCAAGGTGGCTATGGCTGGAAGTAAAGAACTCAACTTTCTTTTTAAATTCAGTCTTTCACATATCATTTCTCTATTGATTACTTCATCAAAAATACTAAAACTTCACATTGAAACTTTAATTTTTATAGAAATAAGCGTCCAATTGGAATTTAACTTTGCAGAAATAAAGTTGACTACCATGACTTCTATTAAATTGGATCTTTGTGAAACAGAGTTGAGCTTTCATCTGGAGACATCAAAGAAAGGAAAGGAAAGGAAAGACATTCTCCTATGACGTACTCAAGTTATACTGCAGTAGAGAATACCAGTAGAGTGCATTTGTTCATGAAAAAAAAATCTTTGACAGAGACCTAGGAATATCATGGTATCAAGAAACCTAAATATTTAGGAAGCGTGATTAGGAGAGGCCAACCTAGCTCCTCAAGACTGGCTTGGCAAGGAAGGCTTAGGAAGAGATGACTCCTTCCTTCACCATTGGGAAACCTCTGCTTGATATTAGTGTAGGTCACACCTAAAGCATCAGAGTACTTTGAATCCTTGCCTAGGAAGGAGGAATCAAAGCAAGAAAGCGTGTGTGTGTGTGTGTGTGTGTGTGTGTGTGTGTGTGTGTGTGAAGTTTGTCTGCCTATACCTTATGAAGGATAACATATACAGAATATTACATTTATAAATACAGAGAAGGGAAAGTTGCTTAACATTGCATATTACATATTTTTAGTCTTTGTAGAATTGTGGATATCATCATTTTGAAATAGAAATACCTAGACTCTGTAAGTCAGAAGAGACCATAAACTTCACTTCCTAATCTAACATTCTCCAGTGTAGTCCTTCTTACATCACTGAGCAACCTAAAATTATTTGCAGAAATGCGTAATATTGATACTTACAAACTCAAATTTTGAAAATCTGATAAGCTGTAATATATCTTGTGATGAAATACTTCTAGCAACAAATAACTCACTATTTTTAAAAAAGCCTCTTATTTGGTTGTAAAATTCTTCCTTATGGTCCCAGTAGTCCCTTATTAAGAAATATCCAGGTCAGGTGCAATGGCTCAGCCTATAATCCCAGTACTTTGGGAGGCTGAGGTGAGAGGAATGCCTGAGCCTGGGGGTTCAAGACCAGCCTGGGCAGCTTGGTGAGACCTTATCTGCATGTGTCTGTAGTTCTAGCTACTTGGAAGGCTGAGGCAGAAAGATCACTTAAACCCAGCAGGTGGAGGCTGCAGTGGCCGTGAGCGTGCCGCTGAACTCCAGCCTGACCGACAAGAGTGAGACTACAGCTCAAAAAAAAAAAAAAAATCCAAAGGATTTTTGGCTAAGAAAAATTATAAGATATTGCTGCTAACATTTTTACTAAGTTAAAAAAGATTTGAACCTGACCAAATATTATAAATGTTCTTTATCAATATACCATAAACAAAATACCATTATTTGAGCACTGTGTCTTATCAAGATTTTAATACTGAGATGATGTTTGGTCTATATCAAACATTTAGATCACATCTTAATAACTAAATATTATTCAGCCATAAAAAAGATAAGTATTGATACATGCTGCAGTAAGGCTAAATCTTGAAAACATTTTGCTAAATAAAAGAAATCAAACACAAAGGCTATAGAGTGTATAACTTTATTTAGATTAAATGCTCAGAAAGGCAAATCTTATAGAGAAGGTAGATTAGGGACTGTCGAAGAATGTTTGGGAAGGGAATGGGGGGGTATCTATTCATGGCTATGAGGCTTCCTAGGGGGTGATGACAGTATTTTGGAATTAGACAGTAATGATAGCTGCATAACTTTTTGAAAATATTAAAAACCAGTGAATATTATACTTTAAGTGGGTGAGTTTTATGGTATGTGAATTATATATCAATTTTTAAAGACAACAATCATATCTTAAAAATAAATCTTATATTTTAAAAATCACTTTGCTAGACATTGTCATTAAACAAACTCTGAATTCAATAACATGCCAAAATAAATCTAACTTTACTTGTGCATATATGTAAAAGTTTTCCTGAGGAATAATGGGTAGCTTTTGAATACAAATTCTACTAAAGAATACCTCTTATATTTAAGTTAATACTCTTTGATCCTTGAAGAATTTTGATCTCCTTTTTCTTTTATAGGGAAGGATAGGTTTCTTCATATTGTACTTGAGCTTATGAAAGTTCAGGAAATTTCAAACCCACAAACAGGATAAGCTGACAAGTTAAAACTGTTCTTACAGTCCATTTCAAATATTCCAAGGTTTCTTCAAGTTTAACTTAAAACATATGGATTGCATTCCATATACTGGAAATCTTTTTGTCTTTTCAAGTGACAATCACACATCCTATAAAATTGAAGTATGATTTATTCAATGACAGGTAAATTTTGGAAAGATAGTACTATCTAGATTTTATATATATAGATATATATATATATAAACTCGTTCAGATCATAACTTAAAAATATAATAGGCATAAGACATATTGTTTCCCTATGAATACCAATAAAGAACTTCCAATTTGAAAAAGAAACCATAGGTGTCATTATATTTTTCTCATAAAAACTTAAGAAATCTTACATTATGCTACATATCAGGATTGATGTCACAGTCACATAATTCACATAATGTTATTTAACTTTTAGACTCTTATTTACCATGTTATAAATTGTGCATTTTTTTACTAGCTGTACTGTAAGCTGCGAGCACTGTATGTAAATCTTTATTGAGGTAATAAAGAGTATTAACTTACAATAACTTCGATAATATTGTCTTACATACTTGACATCTAATACATGTCAAAGATTCATCAATAAACTTAATCTCATGGCAATACTTCATTAAATATATTTATACTGCAATGAATTTCCAAATGACCAAAAATTTCCACAAATTTTATGGCAATCGTTGCATATATTTCCATGAGTGTACTGACATATAGCTTCATTATGCACGTACGTAATACAAAAAAAGAAAACATTATAATGCTCACAGTTGTAGCCAGGTGCAATTTGGTGCTGCGCTTCAAGACTAGCCAACGTGATGTGAAAAATGATGTGCAGCAACAGGAAGGAAAGACTGGTGAAGCACAGAGACTTTAATAACCGTCCAGTATGTCCTGGGGATAAAAAGCACAGAGGTCATAAGAGAGGGGACTTAAGAGCAAACACATTATTCTGTTTCTTGTACAGTTTCACAGAGTGTGTTTCTGTATAACCTATTATATAGACTGATACAAAAAGTAATTAGTATCTTAATTGTGAGTCTATACCTAAAAGCTATAACATACTCTTTAACATTATACAATTGGCTTCACATTTATTAAAATTCAATGTAAAAAAATGCTTTCTTATTTATTATGTGACATGTTATGGTGGAACCACGAAAAGTTCCTATCCCAGAAGGCTTTATAAAGAAACTGCTGTTCAGCTATGAAGAAACAGATAAACCCTATCTTATAAAAATAGTTTCAGAAAGCATAAAAAGAAAGAAAGTTGCCTACAACATTTTACAAAGTTAGAGTAATTTTAAGGTCAAAATTCAATAAGGTCAGAAAAGAAAGGAATAGTATAAGCCCATTTTACTTATGAACATAGCCACAAATTATAAAAAAGATATCTGTTAATCAACTGAAATAGCATGGTAAAAATATAATACATCAGTTAGGATTTATTGCAGAAAAGTGTGACTATAAGTGTAATCACACATAAATGAACTGATATTATTTTCTCGATAGATACAAAAGAAATACTTCATAAAGTTCTACACATTTATAATCTTAAAAATACTAAGAAAACTAGGTATAGAAGGAAACAACCTTGAAGGACTATAACATAACTAAAGAAAAATCCTATTTATAGTAAAATTTTAGACATAGTCCACCAATGTCAGAGTATATTCATGGACACTTGTTATCATTACCATCAATTAACATATCATTTGTGGAAATTGTACTGGTCAATGCTACAGATAAAGAAAAGAATAAAGAGTCTTAATAATCAAATGGAATTATTTTCAGATGATATGATATCAATACAGAATGCAAACCTAATTATTAGAAAAAAATACAAGAATTTAGGAAATAATTATAATATAAGATTATCTTATAAAAATCAATATACTCCCCCTACATTAGCAATAATCAAATAGAAAATAAAATGCACCTTTATTAACAATCAAAATTGTATAGTAAGATTTTGTCAATGTGTCCATTTGGTTAGGCTATAAGTTGTAGTTATTTAATGAAACACTAATATAGGTGCTCCTGTGAATTTACAGATGTCATTAAAGCCCTTGATTAACTGACATTAACTAAAGGAGACTATCCTCCATAATAGAGTAGGGCCTGATTCAACCACTTGGAAGGACTGAAAACTAGGCTAAGGTATGTGGGGGGGGCGGACAGGGAGAGGGAAAGAGAAAGAGGCAGGGAGAGAGAGGGAGGGAGGGGGAGAGGGAGGGAGGGAGAGGGGGAGAGAGAGAGAGAGAGACTGACTCTGTCATCTTTGGAGAATAACTTTAGCCTGTGACCGTGAATTTTGGGTTGCCCATGATCTTCCTTTCCTGACAGTCTACCTTACTGATTGTAAACTTCCTTAGCCAGCTCAATTATGTAAGTCAATTTCTTGTACTAAATTATATATAAGGAAACATATAAATCATATGAGTTCTGGTACTGTAGTTGAACCTTGACTGATAAAAGTAAAATTTAACCTAAAGAGTGCAGAAGATCATTATAGGCAGAATTGTAAAAAATAGAAAAACAAATGAATTATACACAAATGAAGAGATATATTGCATTCATGAGATAACTTAATATAATAAAAATGACAATTACCCCAAAATTTCATCTAAAAATTCAATACAATTTAAAATAAAATTCCAGCAGAAACCTTTATATCTTCAACAAACATATGTCAAAATGTGTAAGAAAGAATACTTTGAGGATTTCAACAAGTTTATTTTTAAAAATAATTTGGAAGAATAAAAGTCTGAGTTGCCATGTTAATATTGAATTTTTGAGAAATAAAGTCAAAAGTGGGTGAGGTTAATATGCTCTAAGGTATAATATAGACACATAAGTTTAAACAAACAAACAAACATAAACTATATTCCTATGGAGAGAAAAAGTCAAATGGGATACCTTATATTGCTCAGAAACATACCAATTTATTTATATTAACTTGATAAATGTCAAATTTAATCCTACGTATTAAAAGAAAAAGAGAAATGACATCTGCAAGATAGAACAGGAGGCCCAGTTTCCATTTTCCTACAGAAACAGCAATTTTGGCAACCATCCACAGCAAACAATACTTTTGTGGAAGCACCAAAGTCTAGCTGAGTTCCTAGCACCAAAGTGGAACCCCAAAATTTCAAAAGCAAACATATTGAAGAGGGCTAGAAGTTTCACTTTCACCATGTCATCACGCCCCCAAGAGGCGCAATTTGATACCAAGAGAGGACTGAATGGCCTGCGATTTCTCCCACTGAGCAAAGTGGGCAATATGTGCCCCCAGTTTTCCCAGTTTTGCAGGATGCTACCCAGGAGACCATTATGTCTGGCCTCACCGAGAGCATTGAAATGATAAGCCTAGGAACACAGAGAAGAGAGTACACAGCAACTGATGTGCAATTCTCAATAGCCAGCCATGAACCTTGATAACAAGCTCATGGGCTCCACCAAGAAACCTACCATTGAACTTGAATGACTTGCACGAAGTCCCCCATAACCAATTGATATACTACCTTAGCACTCTGTGTCTCCATTCTTGTGGAAAGCACTTGGACATCTCAGTACACAGTCTGCACAAGCTCCTACAGATAGACCACAGCACATACAAATATTAGCATTTGGCTTTGGACTCTACTGGTGAGGGAGAAGGTGCACAACTTTGAGTACTTTAGGGCCTTGTCCTAGGGAAAATAAATTAAAGGTTGTCAGTACCAGGCCTGGTTTTGTGGGATAAAGAGAAGGCACACAATCCTAAAATTCTTCATATAAGAAGGAACAAGAAAAGTGGAGAGCACATCCATAGAAAACGAGAGACCCCTGGAATCTCTAACCAGGCTCACTAGTGAACGTCCTTCTATCCCAAAGCCAGTCTCCAGCAAATACTAGAGAAGGTAACTGCTTCTTCAAATATTAAAACATTAATGCAAGACTTCAAAGAACATAAAGAATCATGAAAGATAACGCTATCAAAGGAACAAAATGAAGCACCAGTGGCTGAACACCCCCAGAATGGAGATCTACAAATTTCCTGACAAATAATCCAAAATAGATACCTTGAAGTTCAGTAGGCTACAAGAGAACACAGAAAAACAACTAAACAAATTTTTTAAAAAATACATGAGATGTTTAAAAAATAGAATAGACATATAGAAACCATAAGAAAGTACCAAACAGCAATTCTGGAGCTGAAGAATACTACGACTTAACTGAAAAATTTAATAGAACATTCCAATAGCAGACTTGATCGAGTATAATATCAGCAAAATCAAGTACAAATCATTTTAAATTATCCAGTAGAACAACATAAAAGAATAAAAGTAATTTTTAAAAAGTTTATGGATCATATGTGACACTGTCAAGCGAACCCACATACACGGTATGGTGTCCACGAAGGAATAAATAAAGTGAAAGGGGAAAAAAGTTTATTTAAAGAAATACTGACAGAAAACTTGCCAAATCTGGAGAGCAAGATAAGCATACACATCCAGAAACCCAAAGAACTCTAAAGAGAGCGAGTTTAAAAAGGTCTTCACAAATAATCATTATCATCAAAATATCAAAAGTTAAAAACAAATTCTTTTTTTAGTTTAGTCAGAGTCTCACTCTGTCACCCAGGCTGGAATGCAGTGGCACACTCACAGATACCAGAGACTCAACCTGCTGGACTCAAGTGTTCCTTCTGCCTCAGCCTTCTAAGTAGCTGGGACTATAGGTATGCATCACCACACCCAGCTAATTTTTATTTATTGTAGAGACAAGGTCTTGCCATGTTGCCCAGACTGGTCTTAAACTCCTAAACCCAGACAATCCTCTCAGTACAATCTCTCTAAGTGCTGGGATTACAGGCATGATCCACTGCATCTGGCACAAAAAACAAATAATTTTGAAAGTAGCAAAGAAAAGCAACTTGTCATATACAAGGTTATCACCAGCTGACTATCAGGAGATTTCTCATCAGAAACCCTGTAGGCTGGTGGGGGGCAGGGAATGTATTCAAAGTGCTAAAGAAAATAACTGCTAATCAAGAATACTATGCCCATGAAATCTGTCCTTTCTAAAGGAAGGAGAGATAAAGACTTTCCCAGACAAGTAAAAGCTGAGGAAGTTTATCACTTCCTAGAACTACCTTTTGAGAAATGCTAAAGGGAGTTCTTCAAAATGAAACAAAAGGACAGTACTCATAATCAGCACCAGGAAAACACAGAAAGATATAAATCTCACTGGTAAAGATAAGGTTATAGTCAAATGAACAATACTCTAATACTGTAATTGTGGTATGAAAATCACATTGAACTCTAACATAAAAGTTAAATTATTAAAAATACCTATAGTTACAATAATTTGTTAATAAATACAAATAAGGAAGCTGTAAATTGTCACCTCAATAGCACAAAATGGAGAGGGGTAAAAGGATAGTTTTTGTATATGATTAAAATTAAGTTGTTACAAGCATGAGATAGTTTGTTACATCTATAAGATATTGTATGTACGACTTATAATAGTCACAAAGGAAAAACCTGCAATAGATACACATAAGATAAAAAGAAAGGAATCAAAGGATGCCACTATAATAATAATCAAATCACAAAAGAATACATCAAGAGAGGAAGAAAGGAGCAAAGAATAGCTCAGTAAATAATTAGCAAAATCGCAATAGTAGGTCCTTATCTATCACTATTTACTTTAAATAGAAATGGATTCAATTCTCCATTAAAAGATATAGGTTGGCTGAGTGTACTTAAAAAAACAAAAACAACAACAACAACAAACTAGATCCAATTATGCATTGTCTACAAGAGACTAACTTTAGCTACAAGGACATACATAGCCTGAACATGAAAGGATAGAAAAAACATATTTCATGCAGCCGAAAGAGAACAGGGATGGCTATTTTTAGTTCAGACAAAATATGCTTTAAGTAAAAAAAACAAAAAAAAAAACAAAAAAAAAAACTTCACAAGAGACTATAAAGGTAATTATATAAAGATAAAGCAGTCAATTTATCAAGAGGATACAAAATTATGCAATATATAAAACATCAGGTCATCTAAATATGGTCTATAATGAAGATATTAGCAGAAATGAAGAGAAAAATAGACAGCAATACAACAATAGAGGACTTGACTACTCCACTTTGCAAGATGAATAGATCATATAGACAGAAAATCAATAAAGAAACAGTGGATTTAAACAACACTATACACCAAATGGACCCAACGGACATATACAGAACATTCCAACCAACAGCTGCAGAATATCCACTCTTCTCAAGCACACATGGGAATTCTTCAGGGCAGATCATATTTTGAACCACAAACAAGAATGAACAAGTTTAATAAGACTGAAATCATATCAAGTACATTCCCTGACCACAGTGGTAAGAAACTAGAGCTCAATAAGAGGAAGAAAATTGGAAAACTCACAAATATGGGGAAATTAAGCAACACAAGTCTAAACAACCAATGGATCAAAAAGTAAATAAAAAGGGAAATAAAAATATCTAAATAGAAATGGAAACACAATAAAAACAATATTCTTAGGAGAATCAGCAAAAGTAGTTCTAAGAGACATGTTTATAGCAATAAATAATTATATTAAAGGTTATCTGAAGATCTCAAATCAACAACCTAACTTGAAATCTCAAGAAACTAGAAAAAGAACAAACTAAGCCTAAAGTTAGCATAACAAAAGAAATAATAAAGATTAGAGAAGACATAAATTCAGTAGAGACTAGAAAAGATCATTGAAATAAGAGTTGGTTTCTTGAAAAGATAAAATTGACAAACCTTTAGCTAAACTAACTACCAAATAAAGAGAAGGCTCAAATAAATAAAATTATAAATAAAAAATGAGACATTAACACTGATACCACAGAAATACAAATGATTATAAGTGACTACTATGAACAATTATTCATCAGCAAATTCAATAACTACAAGAAATGAATAAATGTCTAAAATCATACAAAACTAGGAATCAATCAGGAGGAAATAGAAAATCTGAACAAGCCAATAATGAGTAAGGAGATTGAATCAGTAATCAAAACTCTTCTAACAACAACAACAACAACAACAACAAAACAAAAACCAAGACCAGATAGCTTCACTGGCAGTCTCTACCAAATATTTAAAGAACTAGTACCAATCCTTGTCAAACTTCTTCAAAAAATTAAAGAGAAAGGAACACTTCCAACTCATTCTATGAGGCTGGCATTGCTTTGATACCAATGACAGGAAAGGATACTACAATAAAAGAAAATTGCCAGTCATAATCCCTGGTAAACACAGATGCAACAGTTCTCAATAATACACTAGCAAACTGAATTCTACAGCACAGTAAAAAGATCATATGCCGTTATCAAGTGGAATTTCTCTCTGGATTGCAAGGATGGTTCAACATACATACACCAAATTAACAGAATAAAAATCTCCATAAATGCAGAAAAGCATTTACCATCTTTAACATCTTTTTATGATAAAAAACACTTTCAACAAATTAAGTATTGAAGGAAAGTACATTATCACAATAAAGATCATATATTATAATATTATTGCTAATATAATACTCAACAGTAAAGAGCTGGAAGATTTTCCTCTAAAATCAAGAATGAAACAAAAATGCACATCTTTGCCATTTCTATTAAATATGGTCCTGAAAGTGCTACCCAGAAAAATTAGGCAAAAGGAAAAAACCAAAGGTGTGAAATTTGAAAGGGAGGAAGTTAAATTGTCCTCTTTGTAGATGATATGATCTTATGTATTGAGCACCCTGAAGACTACTGAAAAACTGTTAGAATAATAAATTCAGTAATATTGCAGGACATAAAATCAACATACAAAAATCACCTTTGTTTCTATACACTGACAATAGCTATCCAAAAAAGAAATTAAGAAAACAATCTCATTTTACAATAGTATCAAAAAGAATAAAATATTTACATATAAATTTACTAAGGAGATGAACTATCCATAAACTGAAAAACTATAAAACATTCATGAAAGAAATTAAAATAGATACAAATAAATAGAAATATATCCCATGTTCATGGACTGGAAGCATTAATATTATTAAAACATCTATACTACCCAAGCAAATTATACATCTGACGCAATCCGTATCAAAATTCCAGTGGTATTTTTCACAGAAAGATAAATAGAATCCTAAAATATGTATGGGCCTACAAAAGCCCCTGAATATCCAATGCAAACTTGAGGAGAAGAATAAAGCTGGAGGCGTCACTCTTCCTGATTTCAAAACATACTTCAAAGTTATAGTAATTAAAACAATTATGACACTGGCATAAACACTGACACATAGACCAATAAATCCACCCATATACAGTCAACTAATTTTTGACAAGGGTTCTAAGAATACACAGTGTGGAAAGGGTCATCTTTTCAATGAATGCCATTAGGAAAACTGGACAACCAGATGCAAAAAAAAGAAATTGAACCCTTTCGCCCACCATATACACAAATCACCACAAAAGAGATTAAATACCTGAAACTGTGAAACACTTAGGAGAAAACAGGAGGAAAGCTCTTTGACATTGGTTTTTGGCAACGATTTTTTTTTAATATGATGACAAAAGCACAGGCAACAAAAGCAAAAATAAGTTAATTTATATTAAATGAAAGTTTCTGCACAGCAGAAAAATAAAATTGGGAGGAATCTATGAAATGGGAGACAATTGTTGCAAACCATATATCTGATATGAGGTTAATATACAAAATATAGAAGAACAACTGATAGCGAAATAATAAGTAACAAGATTAAAAATGGCCAAAGGACCCAAACAGATGTTTCTCCAAAGAAGACATAAAAATAGCTAACAGATATAAGAGAAATTGCTCAACAACATCAATTATAAGGGAAATGCAAATCAAAACCACAAATGAGGTATCAATCCAAATGTGTTCCCCCAGGTTCATGTGTTGACACTTAATTGTCAATGTTTTAATATTAAGGTGGGGGCCTTTAGAAGGCAATTAGGACATGAAGGCAGAGTCTTCATGTATTGGATTAGGACCCTTATAAAAGGTGTGAGAAAGTGGGTCCATTCCTTTCATCCATCCCACAATGTGAGGACACAGCGTCCATTTCTTCCAGAGGATGCAGGAATACAGCACCATTTTGGAAGCAGAAGACAGGTCAACCAATAGAGGCATGAGTAAAACATCTAAGTAAGCATCTTATAAGAGAAATCCTGAGCAGGCAATATGTTTATATAGGGAAGCTGAAAGTCATTCTAGAGAAATTGTAGCTAAAATACAAATGAGATCATATTTTACCACTATCATAGTAGGAAAAAATAGGAAAAAATCATAATATTGAGTTTTTGTGAGAGGAAGCAACATTTTGGTAGTAGAGTGAAATTGGAAGGCTTTCTGAAGGTCATTACGTAAGTATGCCTAATTCTCTGACCCAGTAGTTAAAGTCCTACTTATAAACTACAGAAACATTTTTTACAACAGATCTACATGAAGACTTGAATAATGATAATCATCACATCACTGTGTGAAGTAGTACGGAATTAAAGATATTCTAACTTTTTACCACTGAAGAGATGAACATGTAAAAAAGTGATGAATGCGAGTCTTAAAATATCTGCAGCAATTAGATACATTAAAGCAGAAGAACACTGAATAACACGCCTGGATCTTAAAAAATACTATGTCAAAATAGCAAGAAGCAAAATGAGACACGGTACAGAATCACATATGCAAATTAAGTACACAGACATGGATATAATAACACAGTATATATTTTACAGATATGTCTATGTTTACACATATTTAAAATGTGTATCAGACACATTTGATTAGTTTCATATGGGGAAGAAGGAAATAGGAATGGAAACTGGGTATGAACAAATAAAAGTAAGTAAATAAAAGAAGATAAGCTCTTTGATCAATCCTATAATGAAGCTACTGTGTGAATTGAAAAGTAAATTGCTTCAACTCTCTCCACCCAAAAATGGAGATGAGTCAATAGAGATTGAACTAGAAGACTGACATTCTGGTTCTTGCTCTGCCACTACCCATGTAACTTTGGGGCATTAATTAGAAAAGTCCTCAAGCTTTGAGACTCTAAAATTTTATATGTCAATAAAATCAATTTATATGACAAATAGAAACATGAAAATTGTATAATATACTTATAGATTTATGCAAATATTGTATATATAATGTGAACTATATGGTAATATGTATATATATATATAAAACAGTGTATAAATAATTTTATGTGTAAATATGCAAGTGTACATACACACATATCTAACCAGAATTTACATTATCTCATTTCAACATAAAATTCTATTTCAGCGGTAAGAAAACTGGTTAAAATAGTCTAAATGACTTGATTCTTTTTTTTTTTTGAGTTGGCGTCTCACTCCGTCGCCCAGACTGGAGTGCAGCGGCCGCTCCCGGCCACCGCAGCCTCGACCTGCTGGGCTCCGGCGATCCTTCCGCCTCAGCCTTCCGAGTAGCCGGAACTACAGGCGCGCGCT
>CAUYQG010079303.1:0-37904 GCA_963574415.1 Tarsius wallacei | reverse complement strand
AGCCTGTAATCCCACGCTTTGGGAGGCTGAGGTGAGTGGATTGCCTGAGCCCACGGGTTCGAGACCCGCCTGGGCAACTTGGCGAGACCTCATCTCTACAATAAATCAAAAAATTAGCCGGGCGTGGTAGCACATGCCTGTAGTTCCAGCTACTGGAAGGCTGAGGTGGAAGGATCGCCGGAGCCCAGCAGTCTGGGTGACAGAGTGAGACTCCATCTCAAAACAAAACAAAACAACAACAACAAAAAAGAATACTGTGGCCACACAATTTTACAGAAAAATATCATCTTTTTCTTTTTCACTGATTCATAGCTGAAAGTTTGGAGAAGACAGCCTAATGAGCTGTAGGTGAAGATTGAATTAATATTTCCCATTGTTTCAAACCTTAGACACAGCATGTGAAAATATATAAATATTATCTATGGCTGCAGGTAGGACCAGATATCAGAAAACCAGAAATCAGATAGAACTAGGAGAACTTCTGTGAGTGGAGATTTCATAATCTTTCCCCAATACTAAGGCTGTCCCTTAAATCAGGAACTTCACAATGAAGGTCAAGTCGGGACTTCTTTTTGAAAGCAAAACCAGAGAGAAGGAGAAATAAGAATCCAATCACTCTCCCAGAAACAGTTTTTCTATTCCAAAAGTATAAAGTATGTGGCACAGATCAGGGAAGATCCTAGGGGAGGTCCCCTAGAAAGCAGCCCCAGGCAGCAGCTTGCTGTAAAGTGTGGAAAAAGGCAATTGGTAGTGGGGAACAAAGAAGTAACAGGTTTGTTCTGTGCAAGTGTAGCTGAAATTCATGTCATATCAGAGGACACGTGTGCAACAAATGGTGACATTAGCATCATCTGAGTGTGAAGTTTTTGCCTCTTTAATGTCAAAAGTGGCATTTTCACAGCAAAGAGTTGGTGGTTTCAACCAGTTTGAACTAGACAGAAGCTGGCCCCTACGTTTCTGAAAAACAACTAAAACAGCCATTGCCATGGTGACCTATGAATGTTATCTATAAGTAGACAGTGAAGTTTATGGTTCATCATTCAGCAACCAGGGTTTTAGCTAACAGAGCCATTAGATTCTCGAAAAATGGATGGTGATACAAACAACAAAAACAAGCAGGGCAGGCGGCCTAATAAAATTTACCCCTCAGTTTTATTGCCAAAGGCAGTTTAGAAGTTAGGAGATACACATTATATTCCACATGCAATCATTTTCTTTTGCTTAACTATAAGTAAATTACTTCTACACTCTGTACCTCAGTTTCTTCAACACAGAAAAGCTTATGTTTACACTAATTTTTTAGTTAAAACAATTTGCAATTCTATAGATAGCCATAAAGTTTAGCAAATTCTTAGAACTGTGTTTATTCATTTAAACTTTGCAGTCCTGTAATTAAAAATGCTTAGATATGAACCTAAAATAGAGCTTTATCTTGACCTTTAGAGACTAAAACCAGCTTATTATTATTTTCTTTTAAAGCTGCTTACATTTACTGCAAAGAATCTTCTAAAATTTTTTCCATGTTCTTACTCCTTTAAACATATTCTACTTACTGTTTCCCAGTCTGGGCTATACATCATACTTCTTGGAATCACACCCAGTGAGAACATTTCAGCTCTCGTTATATGAGACCTACCCCCTGAATTTTGCTGCTTTGTTTTTTTACCACTGACAACCCTAAATAAAGTCTATCTTACTCGTTACTTCTTGGCTGCAAATTTGGTTTACATAAGTCATAAAATCTGTGTAAGGAAAAATTTTTAAGGTTGGTTTGTTCAAATGCCTAGATATTGCTCATGATCTGTTGGTTTCTTCAAAAATTCTTAACTTGCTTAAAGTTTGAAATATTTCAACTCACTCTAATTTCCAAATTAAATGTTTTAAAATGGAATATATGACTAATTCGGAGTCAACTTCTGCTATTTTCTCCAGCATTTTATCCACCAGTCATCTCCATGAACCTGATAATAGTGAATCCAGAATTCACAATGCATTTTCCTTACCTTTTATATGTAAAAGATTCACCATTTTGTCTGAAAAACACATTTAATCTTCTCACTTTCTTGTCCTTTCATCTTAGCTTTAGTTCATATTTTATAATTATGTATTTGAGTGATTACTCCTAGTCTCTTGTTATACTAAAAGTTCCATGAGGGCAGGTAACATGTCTGTATTTCTCAACACTTTATACTCCCTCAGAACTGTGCCATGTGGCTATGTGTTTATATTCTTCATTGTGTTTTTTCAAAGGATAAATGTGTGAATTAATGCATTTTTCAATTGATTCTCTCTACAATATGGTCTTTGATTTGTTTTTCCCTCTCCCTTCACAACCTCTGACAAAACCATTAACCCCCATCTCTTTACCATTGGCAAATTATTTGCAGGCCTATTTAGTACATTTTGTGTGTGTTAAAAATATTGGCTTATGAAAGTGCCTTGTCTAATTTTTATCAGTTCTGCCAAGTACAATATCCAGATACTGCCATTCTTTCAGCAAATATTTCTTGAGCAGCTAATATGAAGCAAGTAATTAAAGTCAGAAAATAGTTTACTCATCTTTGTAAGCAAGTATTTAGCTCTTTTTCTGACTGATAGACAAAGTAACAATGATATACCAAAGAAAAAAATGGATGAATCACTGAGTCCATCATTCTGTGCTAGCACATTTCTACACAAAAAGCTAAATAATCAGGGTAAGTTAAATAATCACTCATGACAAGAATTTTGCTAAAGTTAAGCAGCTTATGGTTCTTTTCATTAGCAATAAGTTAAATGGCTCAGGTTTTTGTATCTGAAGAAAACCAATTAGGATTTGAATTTTTTTCTTTATGTGTTTGAACTATGATACAATACATGTGTGTCCTTTGTAAAAAAACAAAAATTTGGAAAATAAAGACCTTATAGTGACTTCACTAATTCTAGTGTAACTACCCTCTGTAGAGATAATCAACACAAACATTTTAATATATAATTTGAGTCTTTATTAAAGAAAAAATGCATATTCCAATGTAAGTAATTTAAAGTATTCCGATCTGTTCATGATTTATATCATAGTTATTAAGGCAGAATCAATTCTTTTGTAGTAACTCTTCTACAACATACCTATTAGTAAACAATGCCACATATAGTTATGACACAATTTTGTCTTTTTTCCTCTGATTGATTTTTAGATGTCTTCTTTGTTTTTTAAAAAATTTTATTTTGTTTGAATATGACATTTCTGAAATAATTTTATTTGCACTTATCCTGCTAGGGGTTCTCTGAGCTTCTTGTTTCTGTGGTTTTATGTCTTTCATTAATTTGGGTAGTTAGTATGAATTATCTCTTCAAATGATTTTCTCTTCCTGATTTTCTCTCACTTCTTCTGAAATATATATATATTTAATAAATATATAAATATATATTTAAAGATCTACTTATATGTAATACAATATACATCTTTACATATATATTTAAATATAAAATATATTTAAAGACTTCTTTGAAAAATATTGTTCCACAGATTGCTGATGTTTTGTTCCAATTTGTTTACTTTAGACCTGTTTTCAAGGTTTATAACTCTTTCCTCTTCTATGTGCAATCTATCAGTTAGCCCATCAGAAAAGACAACAAACAAAAGACTCTCCATCTCCTTTCATTTTCACTTCTGGTATTTTCTTTCTTTTTTTTTTTTTTTTTACGCATTTCATATCTCTACTTAAAGTCTCCCAGTTTGTTCAAGTATATTTCCCACTATTTCCAATAGATCGTTTTATATATATATCATAATTTCTCTAATACTCCTATGTGTAATAATTCATGATTTGGGCCATCTCTATTTCTGTTGACTTCTTCCTTTCTTAATGATGGCTCATATTTTCTTGGGTTACTTTTTTATGTGTCTTGAAATATTTATTGAATTGCTAAACATTTTGCATAGAGAAAAGTAGTAGAGATTGAGTTAAGTAATATTTATGCTCAGGATAAAGCAGGCTTCTTTTTCTATGAAATAATAATGTGAGGCCTGCATTTGGGGAATGAGAAAAATCTAATCTGCCATTGGTGAATCTGGGCTTTGTTGTCACTTCAACTATATTCCGTTGTAATAACTTCTAATTACTTGAGAACTTTTCCTTCGCAAGGCTTGGCATCTGAGTGCCTGAAAGGTATGTTTTAGTTCGCTAGCCCTATCCTCAGATTTTAGTCTTCCACTTACCTATGCCTTGGAGGAATCTCATTTCTTCTTGTCTTCTCACAGAGCAGATTGGGCACTGCCTCAGCCAGTATAGTGTGTTCAGAAGTATCCCATAGTTGTCCTGCTATGCACCCTCAGACAGCCAACCTGGAGAAGTTGGACCTCAGATGTGTTCTCTCTCACCTATTTCTGCCTTCCTCTACTTGCAAGATATATGTAGCCTGAAACTAAAGGTAATGCCTACTAACAACTGGTTTCTCTCTATTCTCTTGCTCTCCAGACAATAGAAGATCTGATTTGTCTTAGCCTGTTTGGTCTGGTAAAAAAGGGCCAGAGACTGAGTGGTTCATAAGTGACAGAAATTTACTTCTCATAGTTCTGGAGGTTGGAAGTCCAAAATCAGGGTGCCAGCATGGTCGGTTCTGGTGAGGCCTTCTAAGTTGCTGACTGCTGACTTCTTGTTGTGTTCTCACATGGCAGAAAGACAGCTAGTTAGCTTTCTGGCCTCTTGTTATAAAGTCATTAATCCCATTTTTTAGAATTCTTACCTCATGAACAAAATAATCTCCCCAAAACCCAGTATTCTAATACCATCACATTGGGGATTAGAATTTCAGTGTATGCATCTAGGGGAACAGGAACTGACAGCCATAATACCTAGTGTACCTACACATCAGAAGGGTCCCTGTCAGATCTCCAGCTGCTCCACCAGCAGCAGATGGCCACTGCCTCCTCCTCAGTGAGGCCTGAAGTGTGGGAGAGTTTCTTCTGGGTCTCCTGCTTTGCACCTGTGTCTCAGAGGGAAATTTTTCTCAGTTCTCCATTTCTATATCCAATCTTTTACATGAGCGCTAGACGAAGGCTCACAAAAAAAAGTCAGTGAATGGGCACAAGGATTCCTTTTGCTGGAGCTCCCAGAACTTCTAGACTGCCATGCCAGCCCACACTCATCCTTTACAAATTTGTCATAATTTCTGCAGTTTTTCTCTTACTTGTGTCCATGGCATCTGTCTCCTCTTCCTGCTGCTCTGCCAAAGATGAAAGCAGCTGTGCATCCTGCCTGTCTCTCTAGGTAGTATTTTATTCTCTCCTGGATTTTAGATTACTTTGTGGCCACAGTTCTTTGAAATAACTATAACTTTTTAGATTATTCAGTTGTTTTTGTAATTAGGCTGGGAGTGATATTTCCTTGCTACATTTTGTACCTAGGTGAAAGCAGAAATCTATCTAACTTTTTGAGATGGAGCTTTAGCTCGTTATTTTTCACTTATTATCTTGGATATAACTGTATACAACAAAAAATACTTCTCATATGGATTACTTCTCAAGACTATGGCCTTCTATATTTTAGTAAGGCATATGTGATCTAATACTAAAATATTTTACTATCTTCTCTTTGTAGATGGTAAAAATTTTAACCGACTGTGAGTATTACACAGGTATCACAACAGTTTAAACAAGGTTAAATGAATCAATAAAAACTAAAACACTTATTTTTTGAACCTCTTTTTTAAAGTTGTGTAAACATCTATCTTCTATCTTTTCCATATTTTTTTTACTTTTTCTGAATTCTACTATCCTCTTAATTCCCACTGACTCCTCCTCTGGCCAAAACTAATTATGTTTTTCCTTTTATTGGTGACTCTACCAGAAATTCAAATTCCCTCACATCCAATACATTTTGCAGATTAAATCAGCTAACTCTGACAACTTTTAAATTATTTTTCTCTTCTAGGTATGTTTACTTAAGTCATAATAGAATACAAGTAAATATATCAGTTAAATTAGTCTTCAAGTGTTTTTTGACAATTTCTTATGTGTCAGATTTCATTCAAGATATTCAAGATACTTTAGACACAGTAGTAAACACATAATTATTTTTGTCACCATAGAGTTTATGAATTAAGTATTAGAACTACAAATATCTCCAGAAGTTATGCAAATCTTGTTGTTCTTAATTTTATGAGTGTATGAGTATGCATAGACATATAAATTCAGTATACAAGTTCTAGAGAAAGAAGCATGAGAGGAATGGATTGAATGTCCTAATTTGGTAATAATAATTGCACCAATGGTATATGAAAAATAATTGCAAGACCAAACAAATGAACAATGTTGAACTTTTCCACCCATCAAAAAATACTTGTCAAATATGAGAGTATAATATTAGTATATTGAAAACAAACTAAAACATCATTAGAATAACATAAAATTCCTTAGGAAAAATGATACAAGTTTACATATTTTTAGTGTGTAAACTGAAATAAGTAATTTGGAAAACAACTTGTGAATACATCTGAGTAATTAAAAAGTATTTATATTTTAACTTCATTATACTATTCCTTGAAATGTATGTAAAATTATTTAGTAGAAAATAATATTTTTAAATAAAAATATGCTTTCTACCTCTGTCTCTAATAAAGCACATAAAACATATTTTGGCATATTATAGAAAAATGTTTAAATTGCTTATACTTTTTCTCTTCCACTTTGTTATTAATCTCTTTTACAGAGATCAAAACCTTATGCTACTTTATCTATCTGTAATCTTAGACAGTTGCATTAAATGCTTATCAATAAATATTTTGAAGTAGTTGTAAAAGCCTGCATTTCTCCTTTTTTTTTTAGAGATACACCTGAGCTTCTTCCTATAACATGAGGCAGTGTACATATTCTCTTCTGAAGAAAAATTTATAATGAGTAGATATTTTAGTAGAATACAACATTTTAAAAAAATTAGAGGAGAGGTTGAACTTTGCAGGGTTCCAACAGAGTGAACTCTATCTCAAAATATATTTTTTGATTTTTTATTATCATCATTCATTATTATGATGTATAACATGCAAAAACTAAAGAAATGTATGAAACTCAACCTCATTTTCCCTACCAGAAACAAAATTCATTATAATATTAAGACATTGGTTGACTATAAGAATGGATATTATAAAACGACATGAAATTTTTTTTTTCATTTTGTACCTTTTGTTTTTTCCTCTAAAAATTAAAAATGAAAAAGCTGATTCTACTGTCTGCTATAATAAGCTACTTCAACAAAAATTCTACTTCACATGCAGTTTAAACTCTCTATGTATAGCATTTGCAGTAATTTAGCAAGATTGGAGTAGTTATTTGTTTTTAATAGGGGTTTGAATGTTATAGTTCTGGTGCTCACAAAAATGCTTAATGATAATCAGCTCTTGTGGACCCAGTGACTTTGAAATTTGAGATAGAAGATGTAAAAAACGTTTACCACTGTCAAGTCTTTATGCTTAAGTATATCGAAGTCCTTACCCAATTCAAAATGTAAGTGATTTACATTTCTGTACAAAACTTCAGTTCTGCTTTTATGATTTTAGTATAGCTTATTAGAAAATCACAACGATTGTTCAATAAGCAGGGTAGAAAATTAGTGTGGATGCAATAAGTGTTTGATTTTTGCTGTTGTTTTATTTAATCTGTGGGTGCACGTTTTGTAGAAATTTTCTGCTCCCTGATGGGCATCACACTTCACTCTCTTTCTAAATATATTGCTAGCATTGATTAAACAACATTCAGTTTAATTCACAACATTCAGTGCAGAAAGCAACAGCCTATTGTTTAACAAATCTAAATCTACTTTCTCCTCCACTTAAATTTGTCCTTGTACTAGAGTATATTACATGGGTAGTTTCTGTAAAGAATTATTTTCCATTTCGAACACACTTTTTATAAGCACTTAAGATAATTTTACCACAGAATTAAAATTGTGTTGTTGTGCATCAAATTTCTATGGATTATTATTACTATTTTGAACATTTTATGGTATTTAATACATTTTAAAAAACCATTAATATACATATAGTTAAAGAATATAATTATATTCACATTGTAATAAAATATGGTGCTAAAGTACTGATTTTAAAAAACTCAATACTGTATCAGAAGCATAAAAGTTACTCAAAAAATATTGCCTCTTTTTCTTTTGTTTCTGGACATTATGTAGCTACAACCACTTAGGCAAGAGGAAAATAAAGCATGAAATAAATAATATGATATAAAAGAGATTATAATCTTGGATTTGATTCCACTCAGTTTTATGGCATTTTCACAACAGGAATTTTAATTGTTATGTTAATATATAGAATTCCTAAGATATAAGGACGTATTTTTTGGTGTATTTCTTATGTTAATTAAAAAATGTTTTGTCTTCCTTCTACTTTTCTGGAAGAAACCATGTAAAGCAGTCATATATTTTTAGACCTTTCTTTACTTCATATAAAGTTCAGATTGAAGCTGCCATTTTCACATCTATGAGTGAAAATTGTCTATATCTCAGATGTTTTTGTGGAGTGATTATTAATTTAGTCATATAAAGAACCTGAAAATTGTAAAGTTTCAGAAAAATATTACCTCCCTCTTTTAATAATTGTATAATGAAGATAATAGCCTGGTAGCCTTTTTATTCTTTTTTCTATTTCTTGGTCCTAAGATTTTTTTTTTTTTTTTTAATTTCAATGGCTTTGCGGGGTACACGTAGTTTTGGTCTAGGCTTTAGCTGTACACACAAACCCTACCTGTGCACATTGTACCTGATAGGTGATTGTTTGTCCCTTCACCCCTTTCCCCTTCTTCTTTTGAGTCCCCAGTGTTCATCATGTCATTCTTTATGTCGTTGCATAGTCTTAGTTTAGTTCGCACGTATAAGTGGGAACATGCAGTGTTTGATTTTCTATTCCTGAGTTAGTTCACTTAGGATAATGTTCTCTAGTTCCATCCAGGTTGCTGCAAAATACATTATTTCATTCTTTTTGATAGCTAAATAGTAGTTCATAGTGTATATATACCACATTTCCATTATCCATTTATCAGTTGGTGGGCATTTAGGTTGATTCCACATGTTTGCAATTCTGAATTGTGCTGCAATGAACATATGGGTGCAGGTGTCTTTTTTATATAACAACCTCTGTTCCTTTAAGTAGATACCCAGAAATGAGCCTGCTGAATCAAATCGCAGTTTTATTTTTGTTATTTGAGGTACCTTCATACCACTTTCCATAGAGATTGTATTAATTTCCCTTCCACCAACAGTGTATAAGCATTCCCTTTTCTCCACATCCATGCCAGCATCTACTGTTTATTGATTTTTTTTTTAATAATGGCCATTCTGACTGGTGTGAGGTGGTATCTCATTGTAGTTTTAATTTGCATATTCCTGATCATGAGAGATTTTAAGCATTTTTTCATATATTTGTTGACCATTTGTATAACTTCTTTTGAGAGATGTCTGTCCATGCCATTTAACCACTTTTCAATGGGATTATTGGGACTATTTACATTTTTCTTGCTGATTTGTTTGAGTTCCTCAGAGATTCTAAATATTAGTCCTTTGTCAGATGTATAGTTTGTGAATAACTTCTCCCATTTTGTAGGTCACTGTGGGGTTCTTGTAGGACATGTGTCATCATGTTCCCCCTCCCCTATTGGTAATTGTCTTATGATTGGGAGGATGGTCCCTAGCAAAGGCGGTCTGTGTCTGGTCAAAATTATCTTGAAGATATGCCTATTTGGGAACTCAAGGAAGTTACTGAGAAAAAAAAAAGCTATATATATATATATATATTTTTTTTTTTTTTTTTTGCTTCTTCTTCTTTGTACATAATGCTTGCTCCTCTTCCCAGGCTGGAAGTATATAACTTCTCCCCATGTCTATTGGTGTGCAAGAAGCTTCATACTGACCTGCTGTCAATGGTTCCCTCCCATAAGTAATAATAAACCCATACCTTTACCAACCTGTCCTCTGGGTGATTTCTTCAAAATAGGTAAATATTATGTGAGTGCCCTGTCTGATTTATGGCTGGTGTGATACAGTTACCTGTTTGCTCTGTTGATTATTTCTTTTGCTGCACAGAGGCATTTTAGTTTAAGTCCTATTTGTTGACTTTTGTTTCTGTTTCCTTTGTTTTGGGGGTTTTAGCCATTAACTCTGGCCTGGGCCTATGTCCAGAAGAATTTTTCCTATGTTTTCTTCTAGGATGTTTAAAGTTTCAGGTCTGACTTTTAAGTCTTTAATCCATCTGGAGTTAATTTTTGTATATGGGGAGAGATAAGGACCAAGTATCATTTCTCTGAATATAGCTATCCAATTTTCCCAGCACCATTTGTTGAATAGGGTATCATTTTCCCAGTGTATGTTTTAGTCTGCTTTGTCAAAAATCAGTTGGTTGTAGGTACTTGGTTTTATTTCTGGATTCCCTATTCTGTTCCATTAGTCTATGTGTCTGCTTTTGTACCAGTGCCAATAATATTTTGGTTACTATAGCCTCATAGTATAATTTAAGTCGGGCAATGTGATGTCTCCAGATTTGTTCTTTATGCTTAGCATTACTTTGACTATTCTGGCTCTTTTGTGGTTTCAAATGAATTTTAGGATTGTTTTTTCTAATTCTGTGAAAAATGACATTGGTAGTTTGATAGGTATTTCACTGAATCTATAGCTTACTTTGGGCTATGTGGTCATTTTAACAATGTTGATTTTTCTAACTCATGAGCATAGGATGTTTCTCCATTTGTTTGAGTCATCTATAGTTTCTTTCATCATAGTTTTGTAGTTCTGCTTGTAGAGAGTTTTCACCTCCTTGGTTAAATATAGTCCTACATAACGGCTTTTTGGCTGATATTGTATATGGAATTGAGTTTGTGATTTGATTCTCAGCTTGGTCACTATTGGTGTATAGCAGTGCTACTGATTTGTGTGTGTGTTGATTTTGTATCTTAAAACTTTACCATATTCATTTATCAAGTCCAGGAGTCTTTTGGAGGAGTCTTTAGGATTCTTTAGGTAACAATCTTATCATGAGCATATAGAAATAGTTTGATTTCTTATTTTACAATTTGGATACCCTTTATTTTTCTTGCCTCATTGCTCTGGCTAGGATGACACTGATTGTGGGTTTGTCATATATGGCTTTTATTATTTTGAGAAACGCTCCCACTGCCTATTTTGCTGAGGATTTTTAATCATAAATGGATGCTGGATTTTATAAAATGTTTTTTCTGCATCTTTTAAAGTGATCAAATGATTTTTGTTCTTAATTGTGTTTATGTAGTGGGACACATTTATTGACTTGTGTATGTTGAACCACACTTGCGTCCCTGGGATAAAACCCAACTGGTCATGGTGGGCTTTTCTTGTTGTTGTTTTGTATTTAAATGTGCTGTTGAATTTGGTTTGCTAATATTTTGTTCAGGATTTTCATGTCTATGTTCATGAGGAGTATTGGTCTGTAGTTTTCTTTTCTGTTGTATATTTTCCTGACTTTGGTATCAGAGTGATACCAGCTTCATAGAATAAATTAGAAAGGATTCCCTCCTCTTTATCCTGTGGAATAGCTTCAGTAAAATTGGTACCAGTTCTTCTTTGCAGGTCTGGTAGAATTTAGCCATGAGTACATCAGGTCTTGAACTTTTTGCTTATTTTTTTGTTTGTTTGGAGACTTCTAATTACCGTTTCAATATAACTATTCATTATTCTGTTTACTGTTTCTATTTCTTCCTGATTCAAGGTTGAGGGTTGTATGTTCCAATAATTTATCCATTTCCTCTAGATTTTCTAGTTTGTTTGCATGGAAATGTTTATAATAGTCTCAAATGATCTTTTGAATTTTTGTTGTATCTGTTGGAATGTCTCCATTTTCATTTCTGACTGAGTTAATTTGAATATTCTTTCTTCATTTCTTAATTAATCTAGCTAGTGGTTTATAATTTTGTTTATCTTTGCAAAGAACCAACTTTTGTTTCATTAACCATTTATATGTATTTAAATTTCAATTTCATTTAGTTCTGTTCTGATCTTCATTATTATTTTTTTCTTTGGTAACTTTGGGTTTGGTCTGTTTGTGTTTTTCTAGTTCCTTGAGGTGTGATGTTAAGTTGTCAATATGCAGTCTTTCAGCCTTATTAATGTAGGCCTTGAGAGCTATAATTTTCCTTTAAGCACAGCTTTGGCTGTGTCTCAGAGATTTTGATAACTTGTTTCATTGCTGTCATTTGTCTCAAGCAATATTTAATCTCTATCTTCATTTCATTGTTGACCCAAGAATCACTCAGAAGCAGATTGTTTAACTTCCATGTTTTGTTTGATTTTGCTAGGTCTTCTTGGAGTTAATTTCTAGTTTTATCCTATTGTGGTCTGAGAATGTGCTTGATATGACTTTGATTTTTTTGTGTGTTTATTGAGACTTTATTGGTGGCCTATCATGTGGTCTATCTTGGAGAATGTTCCATGTGCTGATGAGAAGAATGTATATTCTGCAGTTTGGGGATGTAATGCTCATAGATGTCTGTTAATTCCATTTGCTCAAGAGTCTAGTTTAACTCCAGTGTTTTTTGTTAACTTTCTATCTTGCTGTCAGTGGAGCGTTGACATCTCCCAACATTATTGTATGGTTGTCTATTTCTTTCTTTTTTTTATTAGGTCTGGTAGAATTTGTTTTTTATAACTGGGGGCTCTGGTGTTAGCCATACACACACACACACACACACATACACACACACACACACATACATATGTATATATATGTATATTTTTAAAGTTGTAATGTCTTCTCATTGGATTCATCCCTTTTATATTATATAATAACCATATTTTTCTGTTTTTACTGTTGTTAAAGTCTTTTTTTAAAAATCTGATATGAGAATGGCTACTCCTGCTCATTTTTTGGTTTTCATTTGTATGGAATATTTTTCTCCAACCCTTTACCTTGAATCTGTAAGAGTCTCTGTGAGTTAAGTGGATCTCTTAAAGGCAGGGTATATTTGGGTTGTGTTTTTTAAAATCCAGTATGCCAGTCTTTGTATTTTTATTGGGAACATTGAGACCATTTATATTCAGAGTTAATAATGATATATAAGGTAGTATTCCATTCATCTATTCCATTACTGGTTGTTATCTGGTTGCTTTATTTAGGTACTTATGTACTTACTTATCTATTTTCTCTATTGTGTGGTGTTCCATAAGGCCTTTGAGCTTTATGGTTTCCACTGTTTTTCTTCTGGTGTATTTTGACCTGTTGTTTCAGTATTTAGAACTTTTTTCAGTATTTATTGCAAAGCCTATATAGTGGTGACAAATTCTCTTAGCATTTACTTATCCAAGAAGAACTTCATTTCTCCTTCATTTATGAAACTTAGTTTTGTGAGATACAAAATTTTTAGCTGATTGTTATTCTCTTTGAGGAGATTGAAGATGGGGCTCCAACCCCTTCTGGCTTGTAGGGTATCTTCTGAGAAGTCTACTGTCAGTCTGATAGGTTTACTTTTGTAAGCTATTTAATGCTTTTGTATCACTGCTCTTAAAACGTATTCTTTCACATTCATTTTGCGCAACAGATGATTACATGCCTTGGGGATGATCTTTTGGGATTGAATGTTCTTGAGGTTCTTTGGGCTTCTTGTGTCTGGATGTTTAGATCTCTGGCAAGGCCAGGGACATTTTTCTCCATTATTCCCTCAAATAGGTTTTCTGCTTCTTATACTTCTTCCTCAGGAACATCTATGATTCTTAGGTTTTGGTATTTTGCACAATCCCACATTTCTTGGAGACTGTATTCTGTTTTCTTGATTCTTTTTTCTTTGTTCTCTAATTGGATTAATTCACAAGCCTTGTATTCAAGTTGTGAGAACCTTTCTTCTGCTTGCTCTAGTTTACTGTTAAAACTTTCCACTGCATTTTGTACTTCCCTAAATAATCTTTCCATTTCCAGAATATCATCTTCTTCTTTAAAGTGTCTATGTCTTTGGGGAATTTTTTATTCGTGTGTTGATTAATTTTTAAAATTTCTCTATATTGGGTTTCAAATTTCTTCTAAAGTTCATTGATCAGTTTTACAACCAATCTTTTGAATTCTAAGTCTGGAATTTCAAATTTTTCATTTTGGTTAGAGTTCACTGCTAAAGAGTTGGTGTGGTCTTTTGGTGGTGTTGGAGAACTCCGCTTTTTCATATTATCAGAATTATTTTTCTGGTTCCTTCTCATTTGGGTAGACTATTTCTTCTTATTTGAGGTTGGCAGGAGCCCAGCATAGGCACTGTAGGATTCCCTTGGTTATATATAGCCTTTGTTTAGTTAGTTTCTTAATTGCTAGCTGTGGCAGTTATGTGTTGGTTACCTGCACTGGCTCATGGTGTCCTATGCGGCTGGTATGGCTTGGAAAGTGGTGGTAGCCAGGGCTTTTCCCAAAACGGAGGTTTTATATCCGATGTGATGGGCTATAATGCTGACTTCTGGCCAGGAGATAGCACTTATGGGAAAAAGCCAATTGTGTGGTAACTGTGGACTTTCTCCCTAATATGTTTGCTCCAAGGAAATGCCCAGCCATCCTAAACAGAGGACAAGTTCTGGGAATTCCCAAAGTTTTGTGTCTGTTTTGAACTTTGAAGGGAGTGCAGAAGGTATGGGGGTAAGGAGTTTGAGCACTCCACAAAAGTGCACCCTTGGTTATTCCAGTGAGGAATAGGCAAGAATGCCCAGCAAGTGGAGCAACACTGTTATGCAGGGCAGACACAGAAGAGTTTACAAGTGAGTGACATTGCTAGGGCAATGAGTCTCACCCAGCTTCCCACCTTAGCCTCAGGCAATCTGCCTTCCAAATGTCAAAGTACAGCTAGCCTCAGGGCCTCTGGTGTTCTAGGCAAGCAACCCCAGCCAGAAACTGTATGCAGCCACAGAGTTTGCTCTTGAGGCCAGTCCCCTTCCAGGCTGACTAGAAAGCAGAAACACTGCCTGCAAAAAGTTCCTGGGAAATGGTGGCTGCTGCTGTTCAAGGCTTTCTTTTTTCCTATATCATTCCATGTGGGGCGTTGGCAGACCACAACTATGAGTAAGGCAGTTTCCTGCAAGGGACTGAAGTCCCACAAGGCTCAGGGGATTCTCCAAATTCAAAGCAGGATCAGTGAACTCCTGAATTTTCCTCATCTTTTCCACTGCATCTGGAGGCTACTGGTGTACTGTGGTGGTGCAGGTGAGAGTTTCATTAATTCCAGCCCAAATTGATGGATTTTTCTCTTCTTTACACTCTGTGGTTTGTGTTGCTTCTTTGAAGAGTCATGGGGTATGCTGCTGGTCTTGTTTCTGGGTGCTGAGGAAATTCTATCTTGGTTTACTCTATAGGAGAAACGTATTTTATCCGCCTCATGTCAACCATCTTAATCACCTTCTTCTTATCAAACAAAACTACATAGGAACATATTTATCACTGAACATAATGATACAAATATTACATTGAAGTAAGACGTACCAGAAAGCAAGGATAATTAACATTCATTAGCTATATATTTTATGGAAATTATTTCTCATACACTACCTCTTGGAGTCCCCTTACATTCTTAAAAACTATTCAAGTGAAGAAAAATATCCTCATTCACAGGATTCATACAGCCAGTAAATATTTGTCCTATATGCGAAACTATCTGTTTCTTACATGTATACTATCTTTCCACCCCTCATATCTAATTTCCATCTCTGCATTATCCAAATAGTATGTTCTATCTAAAATGTTAGATATTTTATGGTATGTGATCAGTAAGATTATTATACAAATAAAAATACATAGAGTAGAAAGATTGGTTTTTCCCACTAAGAAGTCAGGTCAGAAAAATAAATGCAAGGCTTAAGATAGAATTCTGAGTTCAGTGGCCAGGGATACATTTGAAGGTATACAAATGAGTAAATTGTGTTGTTTAAATGGTATGCATTATACCATCCTATATTATGCCACAGATAATGGTTACCAGACCTAGAGCATGGTTTTTGTTCCCACTGTTGTGGTATGCTTCCATACAAGAGGCAAACTTCAACAGCGGAAAGAACAATGGTTTGAGCGTTAAACATCTGAGTTCTGGTCTCTGCCTCTATGTTTGATTGGAGCAACCTGGAGTTTCTGATTTTTGAGCCACCTGCTCTTCAGTTTCTAATTTAGAGAGTTGAACAAGATGACTTCAAATGTGCCTTTAAGTTCACCATTGTATTTAACCCGATAATATAACCATACCTTCCTGTCTATCTTTTTTGTCATTAAAAGCAATCATATTATCAGAATATGCCAACTAATGAATTGTCTTGATCGCCAGACGAGAAAAAGCATTTGAAAAAAGGTCAGAAACCACTATACCTTTAGAAACACAATGGGATGTAAACTCTTTTTCTGATATTTGAAAGGCAGAGATTATGTTCCTCAAAATAACACAGGCACAGCATAGAAAAGAAACTCTCAGAAACCAAAACCAAAAAATCACCTTGACTCTTACAGTCTCCCTGCTGTGAGAGGGTTTTAGCAAATCTCAAAACCATCAAGCTAGCGTGAATATTGTCATTATTTGGAACATAATTACATTTAAGTATAACAGAAATTTAATTTTATGTGCTTAAAATACTTTCATGTGTAAATGTATGAGGACTGAAAAGCTGTTTAGTGAAGGGATTTTAATGAAAGTAGCTAAACTATTTTACCCTAGAAGTATTTGCAAGAAAAATATCTCAGTGCTAAAGCCTCTTCACTGACTCTCAGAGGAATGCTAAGAATAAATATTAATAAAAAGAAATGCCTGTTACCACATTTTTTGTGACTGAAAATGAAGAGAATTATCTTTGTCAGATTGATCAAAGAATATAGATAAAAATCCATAAATTCCCTTCAAGTTTGCTAGAATTGACTGATAATTTTTAAAATTTAAGAAACATTTTCTTTTACCTTTTTAAAATATAGATTTTGAGTAATTAGGAGTAGAAAGGAAAGAAGAATATCAGTTTTCTATTTGATTCATTTTTCACCTACCTCCTGTATTTTGATATGCTTTCTATTTAATTCAGTGAAACTTCACCATTAAAATTTTCAATCCTGTTACAGTTTTTTAGAAGTTGATTATTTTATACATATTCTTTTAGTGGTTATTTATATATATCCTGTTTGTCTTTATTTGTGTCTTCTGTTTTTAAAAAATATGTATTTTATTTTAAAGATGGAACCAATTACATAAACTACCACTAACCACATATTTGACTAAATATTTCTATCAGAGTGAAGCTTAATTTTAAAGAATTATCAATTTTATTTAAATAATCAAACACATTAAATAAGGCATTCTGTAGCATTCTGTTAATGGTGAAATAAAAGCAGTAATTCATCAATTCAGGAATAAGGAAAGTTCTATTATATGATACTGTTATAGGAAGTTTAGCATAGTGACTTTGCTAGCGGAGTATCAAAAATTTAAGTCTTGTGTACTATACAAAGAACCAATGAATCAGAATGGTGATCTGTATACCTCTACTTATTTCAAAGATCTAAGAAAAATGCTAATATATTGACAAAGTTTAGAACTCTTATTCTACAACATAAAAATAAAATTAAGATGCTTGAAAAATTACAATTTTTAAATAAGGTGACTCAATAGCCAATCTATATAGGAGATATTATACATAAGATAAACCAATAAAATGAGACTTGTTTAGAGATTGTTAGGCAATTTTAAGTGCTAATGTGCTAAAATGTATGTATTTTAGAAAGTCAATGGATTTTATGTAATCGAATAAAAAAAAACTTAAGATTCTTTTGGAAAATGATTTTGCTAAACACAATATTAATATACTTATAATAGACTCAAAAATACAAATTCATAGCTACAATATAATAAAATATTTTAAAAATTATAGGAAGACAATTATTTTAAAAGATTTTTTTAATTCTGAAAAAATGGACTATCACATATTTAATTTATCATATATCACAACAAGCATATTTAAACATTAGAGGGAAAAGAAAATATTAAAATAATATTGGCCAGGCACGGGGGCTCATACTCATAATTCCAGCACTTTAAGAGACCAAGGTGAAGGATTACCTGAGCCCACGGGTTTGAGACCAGTTTGAGTAACTTGGTGAGACCTCACCTCTACAATAAGTCAAAAAAATCAGCTGGTTGTGGTGGCTCACGCCTGTAGTTCCAGCTACTTAGAAGGCTGAGGTGGAAGGATCACCTGAGCCCAGAAGCTGCAGTGACCGTGAGAGTGCCACTGCACTCCAACCTAGGCAACAGAGTGAGACTCCAACTCAAAATAAATAAATAGATACAATTATATTGATTAATCTCACTATTCTAATTTTTTAAATAATACAAATTTCAAAACTTACCCTAGACAAATTTAAAATTTCTTGAAATGAATAAAGAAAACAGGTGATGATGAAATATTTATAAAGTACTCTTAAAATTACTAATCAGAAGATAAAAACACAACTGGAATTATTAACAAAGCCTATAATAGGCTATTTACTAAAATAAATACAAATGGCAAGTGGACATAGGCATAAATATTCAAACTCACTAGCAATCAAAAATGCAATTTTAGCATGAATGGAAACCAATTTTTTGCCTATTGAATTTGAAAAGAATTTTAAAAATCTAGTTCGTTAGGTGGAAGGTGAGGAGAAATGAGCTCATTCAATCACTGCTGACAGGCATGTTAATTGCTAGAAACTTACTTGAGTTCAATTTAGAAATATTTATCAAAAGCTCTGAAAATGCTCATGCTATTTTACTTAGGAAAATTCATCCTAAGGAACTAATCAGAAATATGTGCGACAATTATGGTATATAATGTAAAAAAATTAGAATGGAAATCCTAAATGTTTATCAGAAAGAGAGACGTTAAATGATTTATAAGTACAGACATGGATCTCCAAAGCAAAATATTATTTTAATATGTATATAGAGAGAGATAAAAGCTAACAAAATGAAGAAATGCATGGATAATTATAGAGGAAAGATCCAAAGATTAATGAATATTTTGATTATCTAACCCTGTGCACCACAATAAAAAATCATGTTTTACATTGTGTTATCAAGAAAGTGAAGAAAGTAGATGACTTACACACTCTCAGATGTATTAAAAGCTAATTTCAAGCCAGGCATGATGGCTCATGACTGCAAACCCAGCACTTTGGGAGGCTGAAGCAAGATAATCACTTGAGCTCAGGAGTTCAAGACCAGACTGAACAATAATATGAGACCTCGTCTCTGCAAAAATAATTTTAAAATATTAGCTGAGTGTGAGGCATGTATCTGTAGTCCTAGCTACTCTGGAAGCTGAGTGGGAGGATCACTTGAGCTCAGGAGTTCAAGGCTGTGGTGAGCCATGATTGCACCCACTGCACTCCAATCTGAGTGACAGAGTGAGGCACCAACTCAAAAAAAAAAAGAAAAAAAAATATATATATATAAGCTAACTTTGATTAACACATAGCAATATGTTTCATAATAATAATAAGTAACATTATCTGCATACTTAACATGGACTAATTTATTCCCCCATGATTGCTCTCTAAAATCATTATGCTTTTCATCCCCTCTGATAAATGAGGAAATTACATACTAATCAATCATTTATGAAAGTGAAATAAAAATATTGTTAGATTATTTCCTCTATATGATTATATCTGTGAACAAAAGGTGTATCTATTGCACAATCAAAAACAATTTATCTAACCAGAGATAAAAACATTATTTAGAAGTACAAATGTATCAATCACAGAATTTAACCACAAATTAGCTGACAAAGTATGTCTGAATAAATTCCAAAGAATTAAATCATAAGACTATGTTGTAAGCCTATAATAAAAGTAAAAATATAAAATTATAATAAAGTAATGCCTTTTACAATTCTAAATATTTGGAAAGAAAACAGTGAGTGGCTAAACAACACTTAAATAATTAAAAATACATCATACATTACTAAAAATTAGAATTGGCTATGAATGAAAAGCATATATACGTATATATGCATATATAAGTATGCAATGTATACATCTTAAAACAGTATTTATAGAGAAAATAAATCACATTCATCAAGAAATAAGAAGAATTTATTGCAAACCAGATGGGAATTTAAATCTATTGCAGAAAAAAGTTTAAGAAAATTCGAAAAATTCAGAGCAAATTAGAAAAATCAAGAAGAAAGGACATTTATGACACAGAGGAAAAAACCAAAATAGAAAAATTTAACCTAGAACTGGTTTTAAAAATATTAGTAAGATTGAATTTAGCAAAAGAGATAAAGAAAACAAAAAAGAAAACAAAATATAGATTATAGCATTAAAATGAAAAATGATGATAAAAGACTATTAGAATGACTAGTCTGTATAATGTAAGTTTTAAAATTGTAAATGAAGTGAATGCATTTCTAAAAGTAGATATTGTTTAAAAATGCCCAGATAGATACTGGAAATTTACATTGGCCTCTAACTGTTTAAAGACAGTTTAGTGATATAGTATCTTTCTTAAAGTTTTAGACAATGATAATTCCATAGGCCAATTGTTTTAACTTATTACAAAAAGAAACACACCGAAAAGTTGCCCCATTCACTTAATAAGATTACTATAACCTTAATTCCAAATTCAAGTAAAGATATTATAAAAACGAAAATGAAATCTCATACACTGCTGTCGAGAATGCAGAACGGTACAGCCACTTTGGAAGACAGTTTGGCAGCTTCTCACAAAATTAAACATACTTTTACTATGTGATCCAACAATCACATACCTTAGTATTTACCCTAATGAATTAAAAATATATCACAGAGTTTTGTTTCACACAAAACTCTGAACCTGGATATTTATAACAACTTTATTAATAATTTCTAAAACTTCAATGCAACCAAGTCCTTCAGTAGGTGAATGGAAGATAAGTAGACTGTAGTACATCCAGACAATAAAATATTATTTAGCACCAAAAATAAATGAGCATGAAAAGACATGGAGGAAACTTAAATGCATATGAATAAGTTAAATAAGCCAGTCTGAAAAGGCAACACATTATATGATTCCAACTTTACGACAGTTAAAAAAAGACAAAACTATGTAGACCTTACAAATGTCAGTGCTTTCCAGCGGTTGGGTGAAGGAAGGAAGGAATGAATAGGAGGAGCATAGGGGATTTTTTAGGGCAGTGAAAATACTCTGGTTGATAACCTTAAGGGTGGGGACATGTCATTATACATTTGTCCAAACTCATAAAATGTACAACACTATGCGTAATCACTAACATAAACTATGGACTTTGGTTAATAATGATATGTCCATGTAGGCTCATTGATCGTAACAAATGAACCACTCTGGTTAGGATGTTTATAGTGGGAGACGTTGTACATGTGTGTGGACAGAGGTTATGTGGATATTCTGTACTTTCTGTTGAAGTTTGTTGTGAACCCAAAACTGCTCTGTAAAATAAAGTCTATTTTAAAAGAAATAAAGTGAAAGTTACATTTAATTTGTTAGCCAAAATATAAAGACCTTAATGTATTACTAAATATTTATTATATGTGAGGAAATATTCTAGGCTCTGGGTATAAAGTACAGAATAAAAAAAGGTTGAATGTTTGTCAACATGGAATTTATAATCCAAGGAGAGAAAACAGATAATAAACTATCATTCAATAAGCATCTGTAGGAATTTAAATGTCCTAGAAAAAAGTACATCAAAATAAGCACACAGGGGTTTTTCTATGCTTTTTATGAGTAGATAAGGAAAGGCCTGTCTAACAAAGTTAGATAACGAAGCTGATTCCATTAGTGCCACACACTAATCCTTATTCTAGTAAATAGGAAGAGGAAGGCATAGATAAGTATGGGTTCTTGTATGTTTTCCTAGAGGATGTGACCAGCCTCATAAATGTATTGCCTCCAGACATAGTTTAATATGAATAGGAAGTATATGTGAACAGTACAATAAGTGAACTGTAGTGGACATTATTGGTAACTTTGTGAGAATCCTTTCATTAACTGGTACAGACACCTCCAAGTTGCTGTTGTTGTTGTCTAATAGCAGCTCATAGTTTCCCTCTTGTCTAGAAAATTTGTTCTTGGAAAAACAAGTGCTAGTCTGGAAGAAAACTCCAGAAAAACAATAACAGCAGCAACAACAATAAATATCTTTGCTAATGACTAAGATTGTAGTGAAGAGATTTAATCTCTGAAGGTGGGGATTAAATCTGTAGAATAATTTGTGCTATAGAATTTTCTGGTATGAAGTGGATACTATAGGGTTCTGCCTAAAGTTGGGACAGATTTGAAGGGCTAGCCTAACTCAATAGTTCCTCATAGAATTGACTTAAAGTTTTCCTAAAGTCAGTGTAGGTCACCTTCTCTCTCCCTAAACCTGAATCTCCCACTCTCTTTGAAGTATATTTCCTGAGAGTATACCTGATAAATCTTCAGCCTTCTGGTTACAAGTATGTTTCTAAGACACACCAAAAACACTGTGAGATAAACTCAAGCTAGTCTTAGATCACACCATATTTTTGTTTAGCTTCTTCCATATTTACCTGGCTTCCTCCACTTTTTTTCTTTTGAGAGCAAGCCTCTAATAAGTAAACCCAGCAAGCTTGTCTTGGCTGCTACCTCTAGGGAACTGGCATAAAGAATATGATATTTGAATCATGACCTGCAAAATGTAAAAAAAAAAAATAATAAAGCAAGAAATCTGTGTGTATATATAGTACATCGGGCATGAAACAAATAAGTAAATATGTAGAAGTTCAAAGAATAGGTAGAAGGACAGTGTGGCTAGAACAGAGTTAGTAAAGAAGAAAATGGAATGATTATTTTTTTAAAATGGTCTCACTGGTCTTTGGAAAGATGTGGCCAAATGATACTGGGAAACATTGGAGGATGTAGAGGTAAGGCATTGGCTGGTGCATTTTATATTTTAAAAGAATTATTCTGAATATTCTTAGGCAATCAGAATTTATGGGGGCCACGGGTAGAATACAAACCTGTCTGTGCATGTGGATGTGTGCCTATGTAAATTTCTCAGTGTATAAAAAAAATCATCCTTCTCATCTGGGATTATCCCCTGAATGCAAAGATGACTGTCAACATTAGAAAATGTATAAACCTAATTTATAATATTTAAATAAATCTAAGCAGAAAAATAGGATGTTTATCTCCTTAGGTTAAAAAAGCATGACAAGGCTCATCAGATGTTTATAATAACTTTAGCTAACCACTAACATAAGATGATTTACCAAATTTGATTTATGTTAAATCTTAAAGATATGCAACAATTGTATTAGGTACTGTAAATCAGAGTATTTTAGACTATCCGGTAACAAAAGTCTCCAAATCCCAGGGACTTAAAAAACAAAAGTTTGTTTCTTGCTCATGTCATAAACTAATGTGAGCTATAAAAACTTTCGTGTACAGTTTTCTTAATGACTAAATTCTTTCAGAGACCCAGTCTTTTTTCATCTTGTGATTTCAGGATCCCGGAGAACAGTCCCAGAGTCTTTATCCCAGATTCTTTGCATGTAAATATTTAGTACAGAAGAGGGAGTAGAAGACTGCAGGGAGCATTTTAGTTAGTTCAGGAAGTGACAAGTATAACCATTAAAATTACTTTGCCACAGCCCCTGGACACAAGATCCTATCCTAATGGTAGTTTAGGCTGGACAATATAATCTGCAATCTTCTTATGTGTCTAGAAAAAAAGAAATAAGTTGAAAAGCATCTATCTACTTTTAGTTAAGAATAGCAAAACTATAGACATAGTTTATTTTAACATCAGAAATGAAAATGCTTGTTATTAGTCTTCATATTACTTTGGAGGTCTGGCCAAAAAAAAGGTAAGAAGACGACTAAAAATGTATCAGTATAAAAAGGAAGGAAATGAAAATTTATTTTAACACACAGAATAAGAGCAGTAGAATATATTGATAATATAGCAATATATCTAGAATATAATGATAAAAATCAGAACTATTGAGAGAATTATATGAATTTGGCAAATACAATATCTATTTTTAAAAAACTATATGCATTTCATTAGAAAATTTTATAGAAATATGATTCATTGATAATAATAACTAAAATATCTAGTATCTTGGAATTAAATAATATATACAATTCACATAGAAAAACTTTAAACTTTTTAAAGCAATATAAAAATATTTTATACTGTAACAGTTTATCAAAATTATTTATGTTTGTTTGTTTTGGTAATAGTTTATCAACACTATATGTGGCTACATTGTCTATTTTCTTTAAAATAAATCAATTTTGAAAAACAATGGACAATATGCGATATGTCTAACAGATATTAAGATATATCTCAAAGCCAGTGTTGTGAAAATAATAGATCATTAATACTAGAACCTAGACTGATGGAAGAGAATGAGAATAAAAGCTCAGAAAACAGAGGAATTTATGTTGTAAATTCATAAAATAAGGTAGCACTACAAATTTATGTGGAATTAGTGGACTCTTTGAAGGGCAGTTTCCAATAAAGGAACTCATTATATAAATAAAAACAGAGTGAAAAACATACCATATATAAAAGTACTAAAAATCAAAATATAAAATAACATAAAAATGAATTGAATAGAAATCAAGTAGGATAACATTTTTATGACTTCTTAAATAATACCTTTCTTTAAATTTCTTCAAATTGATTTCAAATTGATTATTTCTGTTACACCACGGCCATCATAGACAAGGTGAGTGAGAAATGGCAGATGAGTAATATCTAAAATATTATTTAAAAATCTTACAAAACACCAAAAACAAAACAAACAAGAACCCAACAAAAATTGGTAAAAGTTGGGAATAGACCATACAATATATTTTTAAAAAATCTTGTTTCTATAAGCATTTGAAAAGGTATGTTCATTTATAGCAAATAAAAATGAAGCAAATTATAACAATGGAATAACTGAGTGGCAAGACTGTAAAATCTGATAATGCCAAGTTACCTGGTATTAGGTCAAACTACCAAGTAAAGCAGTAGCAGTCCTTCACAAGACTGTCCTCACTTCAGATACCACTGACAAGTTCAGGAGTTCCCAGGACCACCCGCACAACTGTCCAACTGGCTACAAACCTAAGATTTGCCACAGACTCCCTCAGATTCCACAATTTGCTAGAGCAACCTATAGAGCTCTTGTAAAGTAAAGTTCTATTCTTATAATTACATACAGTTTTATTATAGAAAAGGGAGATAAATAAGAACCTGCCAAAGGGAGAGACAAATAGGGTGTGATCTGGGAAAGTCCCCAGTGCAAAGCTTCTATTGTCCTCAGGGCCATGTTACCCTCCCAGCCAGGGTATATTACTGGCAAGCAGAGTATTGCCAACCAAGGAAGCCCTTGAGCCCTGGATTCTAGAGTTATTACAGAGGCTTCAGTAAATAAGTTTGATTGATTGAATAATTGATCACAGGGCTAAGCAAAATCCTCAGCCCCCACTTCCCTTTCTAGAGGTGGAGTTGATGTCACATAGCTCAATGCCTCAATTCCTCTGGTCACATGGATGATTTTCTGGCACCTTGTTAGCATCAATTATAAGATGTGGTCCCCAGGACCATGAATAATAAAGACATTCTTGTCACTCAGAAAATTCCAAATATTTAGAGATTGTCTTCCAAGAATGGAAGACAGAAACCAGCAAATTTCTTTTTTACACACAAGTCTTGTCATGGACTTGGGCAAACAAAATCTCACAAAGGAATGATGGGAGGGCAGACTGGAATCCCGTTTGAAAGCTAAATTTAATTATTTAAGCAAATTGGTAATAGACAAAAGCTATCTATTAAAAATACCACTCTTGGGTATTTATTTCAGGGAAATTCTCAAATCAGTTCATAGGTCACATGTATTTGTTTGTTCCCCAAGACATTATTTCAGATGACTGGGATTTGGAGACAACTTGAAAATCAACTGTGGGATAGCTACAGATAAATAAGATGTGTATACAACAGTTAGTAGAAATGACTTAGATGTATACTCAGTGACACAGATTTATATTTAAAACATATGACTACATGGACCAAGAAAAAAATAAATTCTTCAAAAGTTATAATACTTAAAACCAATGACAGCAATAACAAGTCTTTGCATTGGGCAAAGATATTTATCTTATAATTTATGAATAAATAGTAAACACATAGCAATCTCTATGAGGGGAGTAAGTCATAAGTGGAATGGATGTAAAAGACTGTAAATGAACCCAGTGCTAGTGGACCAATAACATATGAACTGAGAAGTGTAATTACCACTTGATCCTATTTTTTTAAAAAACGACATTCCCATTCCCATTCTTTCTAGACTATAAAGTTGCTTTAATAAAATAGTGTAAAAATTCTGTGAAAGGAATTTGTTAATTCATTCACTTAACAAACATTTATTGAGCACCTATTTCATTCCAGATATTCTACCAACTAATGATAAAAGAACAAACTTTATCTTAGCCCTTGATAACTATAAATTCCTTGTGTACAAAGGCATGTATACAAGCCTTTGCAATACAATGAAGGACACTCCAAGAATAAGGTCTATAGAAGGAGCTATACAGATGTGAGGAGACTGATGTAGTCTTTCTCCAGACTGCATATTAGTATGGCCCATGTACTCTGTGGAACAATTATCATTATAATACTAAGCACACCTTCAAAAATTGCTCATTTTTTCTTTACTTCTTGAGGACAGTTACCTGGTCTGTGTTGCTCATTGTGGTATTATGAGTGTCTCACATAAAGTAGAGAAACTAGTTGGTGCTCCACAAACATTTATAAAGTAAGCAAGTACATGAGATGTCCCTAGTTAACATTTCAGAAGTATAATTTTGCTTCTTTAGAATTTATGTTCAGAAAATCCAGAAAAAATTACATGGCTGACATTACAAACAAATGCTGATGCCCTCAATTTTCAATAAACTAATAATGTCTATGAAATTACGAGTAAATATTTTTACCACTATCCCAGTGTGTGACAATTTTAAATTTGACCACGCAGTTAACAGTTAATGGGGTCATTTGGTTGAATGCTCACTTAAAAGAACTTTTTCAATGTCCACTCAGAGTCAATCATGGTTTTAGTTACTGAGGATTGAAAGATGGGTTAAATACAGTATCTGTCCTTAAGGAGCTCACAGTCTATCTCTGGGCCATTCACTTGAATTAATTCCAAATATTCAAGCATGCCAAAAGTACTGCAAGAACAGAGAAAAGGAAATAAAAGTTGAAGAAGCTAAAAGGAAATAAAAGTTGAAGAAGCTAAGGGCAACTCACAGGCAAGATGATACTTGAGCTAGATTTTAAAAGAAAAGCAGGAATTTGCCATCTGGACGATTAGAAAAAGGCAACCAGTCAGTATAAACAACATATTTAGTTAGAGAATAAAACCATGGAAAGAATCAGGTGTGGTTTGAAAAATCAAAAGGTGTTTTTCTTGTTTTTGTTTTTTCCTGTGGAATAGACTCAGGATGAGTCTGCAAAGACAGTTTTGTTATCCAATTACAGAGAGTGGAATTTCAATTTTCTTCAGTAGGCAATGGGAGCTGATCAGCAGCCTTCAAGTTATTTCATTTATTTTCTTTTCTACAGTTTGTGTTTCTTGACTCACTAAGTTGTTGGCTTATGGAAAAGCATTATTTAAAATTGATTGAAAAGAGTCTGACAGTCCATACATCAACAACACCTTTCAGCCATGTATTAGTACTTGGGTTTGGCTTACAGAACCAATTCAATTTGGGAACACTATTTTAAAGTTTATATTCATGAATGGAGTTAAACATGCCAAAGTCACAGTGTTTGCTGAATCAGGAATATAACTAACTTATCAATACCACAACTTGACAAAATCCATATCTACTCACTTGTATTCTGCCGCAGATATTAAAATTCTCTGTGGAGAATGGAAATTTGTTGCACACATATACGGTAGAGTAAATTAAATAAAAAAGAGTAATGTGAGGCTGCAGACTCAGATAAATGGTGTATAAATCCAAATATTAAATTAAATGTTTCACTGGGCAATGATGAAGTGTTATACGTTTGCTCTCTCTTGATGTCTAAGAAATTGATTAGCTAAATTTCAAATTCACAAGGTAACTGAATGACACTCATTTTGCATAATTCCTGAAAGAGTGCTTAAGATACATGACAAAAGTCGACCAGGATACTAACTCAAAAAGTAATTTCTAGACTGTATATTTTACATGTGAGCTGTGATAATGCAAGAATTATGAAAAGAAATCAATAACATTTCCAATGCCATGGCTGTATCAATAATGATTTTCTTATTTTCATTGTCATACTCATTCTATTGACATGCATATTGTAGGCAATATAGGTCTAGGAGATCAGCATTTTTGGTATCTTGTTATTTTAAAATAAAGATATGGTAATTATTGATGCATGTAGTATCTCTTCCTTTAAATCTCTAAGAGATATCCATGAGTAAGACGCTGACTCTAGAGTCAGTCCCACAGAACAATGAACCTGGAGATTTTGGTGGGGTGAAGACATAGGCAACCCAGGGTCTCTTTGCTCTATTAGCAACCAATGTAATAAAGTTTGAGTAAATAGGGTCTTCACTTTCCCTCAGTATCACAAGTTGAATTCATTTATCTAACTCAGTTTTTTTTCAAGTTTCTTGTGAAATGAGTAAAAAATATGAAATAAACATGGAGACAGATATATTGGTAGCAATTGTTTCAGACATCAAAAAATATGGCCCAAACTCAGGAATTTTGTGTTAAGTGGTAACCTACTACATTACATGACAGAACAAGATCATGCAGATAGAAAATTGAGTTCCTCCATCCCCCTGTAGATCTGCATATGCAAGAACAAACACAAAAAAAGAAATTGGAAGCAGCAGGGGCTGAGAATTATGGAAAACTTAGAGGTGGTGACCTGAGGCTAACTTGAATAACTAGAATAGTTTCTGACTCTATCATATCAGGAATCCAATTCATTTTGAAACATATACCAACTATTCTTTTAACAAAAATAAATAAGTATACCTTGAGGATTGCTATAGCCAACTCCTAATAAAGCCTTCAAAAAGGGGAGCAGATCCTAAGCTAGCTCAGGCATGGTTAGTGAAGCAGTGTACTTCTCAGTCATATGTACCTCCCTCTATGTTCTTCACTGCCACCATGAATAACCACAGATTAATCAAATACACTATACTAAGTACCAGCTTTACCAGTTTCCATTTACAGTTGGGCAAACTGAGTGAAGGCACCAGATACATAATACAGTTACAGAGTAAAAAGGGGAATCTTATGAGGATTTAGAAAAAATATCCTATTATGAAATTATTATAGTCTAAGAAACATAATAAAACATAAGAAAAATTCTTTTTTAAATTTTTTTTAATTTTTTTAGAAAGCAAGATTTATTGAGAGGACAGAAAATCTCCCACAGTGGGAGGGGATTGCCCAGAAAAAATCTAATTGGTACTTTTTATGAAGATTGAAGAAGACTATGTTAAAGAAAAACATTACAAAAATCAGCCAAAAATCTTATAGATAAAATGTGATTAAAATTTTAAAACTTTAAGAATGACTAATAAGCAGAAACTGAAAACATGCTTGGGAAAGCCTTGTGGTTCACTGTCTCACATCTTCACTTCCAAGGTCACCTCACCTGTGTGACTTTCCCAGACTTTCTCTCATGAACCTGGAGTCTACACTAAAGATGCTTACTGTTTTGTTCTTCCCATCACATCTAACATGCAATATATTTCCTTGTTTACTTGCTTTTATAGTCCAAAAGAAGCCAGGGTCTTTTTTGGTTCATTTATTGTTCTTGCACTCCATTATCAGAACCATCTATCAAGCATCGCAGCTGCTCAGAAATCATCTGTGGATAAAGGAATGAGTGCTAGTGAGACAATGCATCTGACTACAGAAGCATTCCTAACCAAAGCCATCACATCAGCAAAGGGGCTAACCTCTGTTTCCAGGAATAAAATAATTCCACTTGTTTTCAGAAGTCTATTTCAAGAAAGACTAGATTGTAAACAACCACCATCTCTCCTACCCCTGTTCTTTTGAATAACATTTTCGTGTTAAATTGTCTTGAGCCCCTTAGTGGCATCATATAAACTACACTGAATTTTTAATGCATAAAACCCTAAAATCCATGCTCCTCCAATGCATTTTTAATTCAACATCGGAATTACATAAAAATATCTGAAATAATTACAAACACCCAGTCCTCCTTATGCCAACTGAGACCAAATCTCTAGGGTTGGAGCTAGACGTTTGCAGTTTTTTAAGAGTTACATTATTTTATTTTAATTGACACATAATTATCCATATTGATAGAGTATAATGTGATTTTTAGATACATGTATACATTGCATAATGTCAAATCAGTGTCATTAGCAAACCCATCATCTCAAACATTTCACCATTCATTTATAGTGAGAATCTTTAAAATTCTCTCCTATGTATCTTGAAATATTGAATACATTATTGTTAATGATGGTGACTCTACCGTGCAATAGGACACCAGAACATATTCCTTCTATTTAACTGTAACATCTTACCTGTTGACCAAAGTCTCTTCGTTCCTCCCACCACTTTCCCTCCTCAGTCTCTGGTAACCACTCACTGTTCTAGTCTCTACTGCTGTGAGATCAACTTTTGAGATTCCACATATTAGTGAGATCATGTAGTATTTGTCTTTCTGTGTCTTATTTCACCTAACAATATCTTCTAGGTTCATTCATCTTATCTATCTACCTATCTATCTATCTATCTATCTATCTATCCATTCATTCTTGGAAACAGGGTCTTGCTCTGTTGCCCAGGTGCGATCATGGTGAGGTGGCCTAATTATAGCTCACTGCATCCTCAAACTCCTAGGCTCAAGCATCTTCCCACCTAATTTTCCCAAGTAGCTGGGATCACAGGCACATACCGCCATGCCTGTTTGTTTTTTTTTTTTTAGTAGAGACAGGAGATGTACTACGTTACCCAGGCTGGTCTTGAACATTTGCTGTAATTTTTTAAAGCTCCTCTGTGGAAAGCAATGTGGCGATTCCTAAAAGCTCTAAATATCGACCTCCCATATGACCCTGCAATCTCCCTACTGGGAATATACCCTGAAGAACTCAAATCACTCTATAAAAAAGGCACCTGCACACACATGTTTATCGCAGCATTGTTCACAATAGCAAGAACCTGGAACCAACCATGTTGTCCATCAAAAGTGGACTGGACTTTAAAAATGTGGTACATATACACGATGGAATACTATGCAGCCATAAAAAAGAACAAAATCATGAATTTCGCAGCAACCTGGATGGAACTAGGGTCTATAATACTGAGTGATCTTTCACAGCAACAAAGATCTGAGTATCACATGTTCTCACTCATAAGTGGACCTTGAACATCTATCTATTGTAATACTATAAGAAAAGGATAGAAAGTGGTGGGAATCTATGGGGAGGGGGACACAGAGGGCAAGGGTGGTGGGACTAATGGTAGTCAATATCTGTCTGGGGATGGGGGGACACCCCTTATCAACAAGGGTGCCTAAACGATGCATATTTGTATACCTAACCCTTAAGTTTACCCCACAATTTTAAAATAAAAAATGTTTTTTAAAAAAAGACATGGGTTCGAGACCCGCCTGGGCAACTTGGCGAGACCTCATCTCTACAATAAATCAAAAATTAGCCAGGCGTGGTAGCGCGCGCCTGTAGTTCCAGCTACTTGGAAGGCTGAGGCAGAAGGATTGCCGGAGCCCAGCAGGTCGAGGCTGTGGTGGCCAGGAGTGGCCACTGCACTCCAGTCTGGGCGACAGAGTGAGACTCCAACTCAAAAAAAAAAAAAAGAAAGAAAATGTAGTACATATACACAATAAAATATTATGCAGTCATAAAGGACAAATATATGGACTTTGCAGCAACTTGAATGGATTTAGAGTCAATCATACTCAGTGATCTATCACAGAAATAAAGAACAGAGTACCATATGGTCTCACTCATAAGCAGACCTTGAAATATTATAATACTATAAGAAAGCGATTGGCAGTAGTGGGAAACTGTCAGGGGAGGGGGGCTGGGATTGGCAGTTGAGGGAAACTGCTAGGGGAGGGAGGGGCATACCTCATTAACAAGGGTACCTGCATAATCAACGTTAGTATACCTAACCCTGAATGGTACCCCACATCTTTATAATTTTAAAAAAAGATAATCTGGGTCGGGTACAGTGGCTCAAGCCTGTAATCCCAGCACTTTGGGAGGCCAAGGAGAGAGAATTGCCTGAGTCCAGGGGTTCAAGACCAGCCTGGGCAACTTGGTGATACCTTGCCTCTGCAATAAATAAAAAATTTAGCCAGGCATGGTAGTACATGCCTGTAGTTCCGGCTACTTGGAATACTGAGACGGAAGGATCACCTGAGCCCAACAGGTAGATGCTGGGGATGGCCGTGAGCGTGCCACTGCACTCCAGCTGGGCAGCAGAATGAGACTCCAAGTCAAAAAAAAAAAAAAAGAATCTGTAAAGCAATACAGTGAAATTCTGTAAGATCTAACCATTAGGTGGCACTCCTGGCTCAGGGCAATTGGGTGGTCCCCAGAAGGTGGAGGGGAAAGGGGGAAAATTAATGGGAAAGGTAGGAAGGGTCTGGGTAGGAAGTCTGAAGGGAGACACAGTGGAACAATTAACTAAATATATATAGACATTCCTGTGAAGTATGCACTCGGATTAATTCACATATACATAAGCATACAATCATTAATCCTCTTAAAATTACAAAACAGTCTCATAATTTTATTTCTTTAAATTAGTTTATATCCCTTGCCCACTTTCTACTGGTTTATGCTTCTTAAAAATTAATTTCTACCAGCTCTGTTTATTTGAATACTAATCGTTTGTTAGTGAGAAATGTGCAAAAACATTCTCCAGTCCAGGGCTTGCCTCTTTATTTAATGGCAATTCTCTATTGTGTAGAAATCTTCTGTGTTTTTTTGTTTGTTTGTTTTGGTTTGGTTTTTTTATTTGTTTGTTTTTGTTTTTAGTTGAAGTCTCACTCTGTCGCCCATGCTGGAGTGCAGTGGCCGCTCCCGGTCACCACAGCCTCCACCTGCTGGGCTCCGGCGATCCTTCTGCCTCAGCCTTCCAAGTAGCTGGAACTATAGGAGCGCGCTACCACGACCGGCTAATTTTTGATTTATTGTAGAGATGAGGTCTTGCCAATTTGCCCAGGCGGGTCTCGAACCCTCAGGCTCAGGCAATCGACTCACCTCAGCCTCCCAAAGCATGGGATTACAGGCTGAGCCACCAAGCCCGGCCTTATTTTATTGTTGAGACGAGGCCTCGCCAAGTTGCCCAGGTTGGTCTCGAACCCGTGGGCTCAGGCAGTCCACTTGCCTTGGCCTTCCAAAGTACTGGGATTACAGGCTAGAAGTCTTCTGTTTTAACATAGACTAATTTATTTTATTTTCCTTTGTGGTCTGTCCTTTTTGTCTTGTCTAATATATCTTTTATCTTGAGATCATAAAAATATTCTTTTAAATCATCTTCTGAAACTTTCACTTTTTAATCATCTGTTTTGTTATGGTATGGTAGTTTGTTCTTACAGATAAACCAATCACTGAATTGCCCATTCTTTGTTTGCTGATTTGCCACTTCTCTTAGAAAACTAGTTTTCTGTGACTGCAAGTGCCCATCTGGGCTTTCTATTCTGTTCCCTGTATCTATTTGTTTATTCCTGCACCAAATATCACATTTCATTGGCTAGCGATTCCTGACCGTCACATTAGCTCATATCTTCCATTGCATCATTACAATCACCTTAGGGCCCTAAGCTTCGGGAGATGAAAAGAGGATGCACAGACTACAGCTAATATGCAGGAGAGATCAGTGCTAAGCAACAGGAATATGGTTCCTCTATTTCAGGATTAAAGACTGAGTCCTCCCCCAACCATTTGATTTGGGAAACCAAGTTGCAAATAAATTAACCTTGAGACAGTAAACTAATCTGGAAAGTGTTGCCCAACTTACTGGGGAATGAGAGACTAGTTCTGGCTATCTCAAAAGGAACTGGGTATGAGAGAAGAATAAGTTAGAGCAAATCTATCATTACTGGTGGGGAAAACATTGACTTTTTGAGTTTTATTCTAATGTGATTATTGAACTGAGGACATAGGAAAATGATTGCCTTTGTGTTTATATGGGTCTCCAGTGAACTATGTGAATCTTTGGTGCCAGTCAACCAGGGAAGAGAGTTTCAAACTGGGGAACTAGAATTCACATAACAGGTCAGAATTTTATAGGAAAAAGACCTTCCATGTCCATCTGGACCTTCATTTATTTATTTTATTTTATTATTTTATTTTATTTTATTTGGTTGACTTGTTAGAATTCAGATGAATTTGAGGATATCGTGGGCTAGAGAGGAAGAAACGTCTTTTGTCACATGAAGGCAGACCAAAAGCTAGGCAGGGATGCAACGTGTCCAAATGAACCCACTATCTTTGTTCTCCCAAACCTGCTGCTCTTTGGATATTCCTGTTCTCAGGGACAGCAGCACTGTCTGCCTAAATGCCAAGCTGCTCAAGCCACATGTCTGGGCACCATCCTTGAAGATCAGTCTAGTAGATGTCTCCTAAATCTCCCAGCCCCATGCACATTTCTCCATCTTCCCTTCACTCCATCCCTGCACATGCTCACTCTCACCACCAAGGCCATAGTGAGCAAAAGCTTTCACTGATCTCTCTGTTTTGAGTCACAATCTAACCTTCCTCCCCACCCTTGAAACCAAAAGGTAAGTCTGGTCATGTTATTTTCTTGCTTTAAACTCTGTAATGGCTTCCCATGCTCCTGAACCACAGTCCAAACTGTTTAGTATGATTTACATTGACCTATTTGATCTTGCCCCTTTGATCTTGACCTTTGCAGCCACTGCCTTGAGTGGCTGAGAGCCCAGACCTCGGAGTTGGTCTTCTCTGGGTGCAAACTCCCACTGCATCACCTACAAGCTTCAAAACTTGAACAAACTTCCAGACAAAGTCTTTGTTGCTAAAAGAAAATAAAAACCTGAGACAAGTTAAAGTTAATAGTTTAATTGAGCAAAGGGTGATTTGCAAATCTGGCAGCCTTCGGAGCCATAGTAGGCTCAGAAAGACTCCAGTACAAACATGTGGTGGAAGAAGATGTATGGATAGAAAAAGGAAAACGACACACAGAAAACAGAAGTGAGATCAAATAGCCAGGTTGACTATAGCTCATCATTTGCCTTATTTGAACCAGGTTTGAACAGCTGGCCACGTTTGATTGACTAAAACTCGGTAAGTGGCGAAAGAGTAGGTCTGTTTAAACAGCTAGGTTACGTAAGGTCCACCACGTGAAAGGTTCTGGAAAAACCTCTAGGTTGAACCCAAAATACACAAGAGGGCAGCTTTGGACTAAACACTGTGCATGAGGGCTGTCATGTGCAAAGTGGAGACAATTGTAATGCCTGTCTCATGGGCTGTTGGGAGAACTGAATGAGCTCACACACGGAAAGTGCCTGGCCCAGGGCCTGGCACACAGTAAGCTTTACATCAGTGTTAACTCTGACTTTTATTTTTCCAATTCATTATGCTTTCTCCAGCTTCCAGGTCTTTGCCTCCCCTGTTGCCTCCATCCAGAACACTCTTTCCAATACCTCGATCACACTTCAAGGTAGTCTTCGGATGTAGGCAACAGCAGCAGCATCACCCACAAACTTGGTCAAAGGGCCAAATTCTCAGGCTCCAGCCCAGAACCACTACAGTGGAAACTCGAGGGTCAGTCCCAGCAATCCAAGTTTTAACAAGTCCTTCATGGGATTCTGATGTCCAGTTAAGGCTGGACAACTGAGGCACCTGATTGTACTTAGATGCTATTTTTCTCTGCCCCCTGCTAGGCTGTATATTCCACAATGGCAGAGACAGTGTCCTTGTTAGTCAGCTAATCTCCACCGGTAACTCCTTATAGGTGATGAAAAATGAGCCGTCACAGACTGGAATGGAGTGAGTCACATTTTGTAGGCCAGCTGATCTAATTGTGTGCTCCCTCTTTGTCCTCCTAAATTAATACCCAAGGACTTCTGAAGCCTTGCCTAAATGTTCCAGCTTATTCTGGACCTTGAGTCCAGGCTCAGGTCCAAGTGTAAAAGGGAGAGGGGGTGCCCTCAAGGTAGGGGGCAAAGGTAAACCGTGAGGGATTCCCAGGGATGGTGGGCGTCCTGGAGCAGCATGGGGCCAAGAGGTCTGCGTTCTCTCCCCAGAGTGGAACTGCTCTCCTTCCACATCTTTGGAGGAATCACAGATAACTTAGGCGAGAAGGACCAGTAGGTCCAGGGAACGAAGCGAGACTTGAGACGCCACAGAGTCCCTGTCTCTCGGCACCTTAACTGCCACCTGAACTCCCGTCTTCCAAAAAACATCTGTGAGGGGGAGATCTGAGGGGAAACGCTCTCTTCCTCCCTCGTCCCTTCTCTCTCTCCTCCTCCCCCCCCTTTCTGCCCACCCCCTTTTATTTCTCACTCCCTCTATCTCCGCTCTCTTCCTACCCCTCTGACCCCTCCTCCAGCCCTGTCACCTGGTAACGAAACCGCCGGATCCCGCACACGCACCAGACGGGGCGCAGGACGTCTCATTGGCGACGACGGTTTCACCGCAGAGAGCCCGGGGGCCCGGGAGGAGCCCACACGATGGCGACGCGGAACTCCAGCGCCTCTGCCCCGCAGGAGGCCGGAGTGCGCGCGGAGAGCGAGGGGCGGGCGCGCCGGGAAGCCCCCCTCGCCGTCCCGCAGCCAAAGCCGCAGGCTCGGCTCCCACCCGCCGGGCGCCCCCTTCCGCGGACTCCGCGACTCGCGCCCCGCCCGGCGCCGCGCAGGGACAGGCGCGGCCGAGGGCGGGCGCCGCGGCGGAGGCATGGCCGCTGGGGGGAAGGCGCGCAGGGCGGCAACGATGCTGGAGGCTCCCCCCCAGCAGGAGCAGGTAACAGCGCGGGGGCGCGGGCCAGGGGGACACTCGGGCGGGGTCCCGGGGCTCAAGCTAGGGCCGGGCGGGCGGCGCACACTGCCCTCCAAACCCTGGACTCTCGCGGTGTGAGCCGGTCCTGGAAGGAGGTGGAAGCGTATGACCTTCTGGAAGATGCCACCCTGGGGGATACCAATCCTGATCCCTCTCTCTCCTACTCTCCCTCACTCCCCCTTTCCTTCTCTCCCTTCCTCCCTTCCTCCCTCTCTTCCTCCTTCGTTTCATCCCTCTCCCCCATCCCCTATCTCTCTTTTCCAGTTGGATTCCATCCACCCCCCGCCCTGCATACCTGCCAACTCTTTCCTCCTCCCTCCTTAGCAAATACCCCCAGGGTAAAGGCCGGGCAGCTAGGGGAGGGCAAGGTTGTGCTTTTGGCTAGACTGCAGTGGTTCTCTAAGTCGAACGTGCAACAGAGCCTCTAGGAGGGCTAGTTAAAATGCAGATTGCTGGACTCTGCGGAGCTTCGGATTCAGTTATGGCTGGATGGGATCCAATCACTCGCTAGTTCCCAGGAGCTGCCATGCTCAAAGGAGTCTTTTCCTCCTGCTGCTGCTGTTGATGGCAGATCCGGTCTTACTTTATTTTTTATTTATTGGACAATTCTTAGTCTATGACCAGGTACCAGGAGGGTTGGGGGCTAGCCTCGAGGAGCCCACATTCTCATACACGGGGACAAAAATAACTCTTAAACAAGAACAGAAATAACTCACACAGTGGGTGCCCCAGTGCCCCCAACATATGTTCAAGTGAAGGTTGTAGGATTTTTTTTTTTTTTTCTGAGTTGGCGTCTCATTCAGTCGCCCAGGCTGGAGTGCAGTGGCATGCTCACGGCCACCCCAGTGTCGACCTGCTGGGCTCCAGCGAACCTTCCATCTCAGCCATCCAACTAGCCGGCG
>CAUYQG010079302.1:0-12608 GCA_963574415.1 Tarsius wallacei | reverse complement strand
CAGGACTGAAAAAGCTAAGAAGATTTTTTAGAATTGTTTGCTTTTCTTTTTTTAAATTTTATTTTAATGACGTGGTGTGCAATTCAGGATTAGGTATACAAGTGATCATCATACAGGTAAAGTTTGGGCCTTCCTTTGGTCCCCACTTTGCTTGGTTTGAGATCAGGTACCCTTATTGTTGTTATGTGCTCCCCTCTCCGACCCTGGCAGTTTCTGGCTACTGCCAATCTCTTTCTTATGGTATTATGGTAAATGTTCAGAGTCTGCTTATGAGTGAGAACATGTGGTACTCAGTTCTTTTTTCTGTGATGAATCACTGAGTATTATAGACTCTAAATCCATCCAGGTTGCTGCAAAGTCCATAGTTTTATTGTTCTTCTTTTTGGCTGCAGAATATTCCATCATGTATATTTACCACTTTTTTTTAATCCAGTCCACTTTTGATGGGCAGCATGGTTGCTTCCATTTTTTTTTTTTTGCTATTGTAAATAGTGCTGCAATAAACATGCATGTGCAGGTTTATTTTTTATAGAGTAATTTAAGTTCCTCCAGATATATTCTCAGAAGGAGAATTACTGGGTCATATGGAACGTCAATTACTAGCTCTTTTAGGAATCACCACACTGTTTTCCATAGAGGTTGAATTAGTTTGCATTCCTACTAACAGTATATAAGCATTCCTTTTTCTCTGCATCCTTACCAGCATCTGTTGGTTTTTGTTTTATTTATGATGGCCATTCTTACTGGAGTTAGGTGATGTCTCTATGTGATTTTCATTTGAATTTCTCTGATGATTAGTGAGACTAAGCATCTTTTCATGTGTCTGTTGGCTGCTCGTATGTCCTCTTTTGAGAAGTGTCTATTCTTGTCTTTTGCCCACTGTCTAATGGGGCTGTTTGTTTTTTCCTTCCTGCATGTTTGAGTTCCTTGTAGATCCTGGATGTTAAACCTTTGTCAGATATTGTTTGCTTTTCACTAGATATTTTAGAATTTGGTGTCCATATGTATCTGCATTGTTTCAATAGGTGGCAGCACATCTCTTCCTTTAAAATGTACCTTTTTAAAAGGTCATATTAGGTGAAAATCTTCTGTTGGGTAAAAAAGTAGTAATAATGACAAAGGCAAATAGTAAATATTACCAATGACATACCATAAATGTATTGCTCATGGTCATAACTCAAGTCATTTAACAGATTTTGATCCATCAGTAATAACTTTAGGAAAAAAAGTTGTATCGTGACACATCTACTCCAAACTGCAGTTCTGTTTAGATCTCTCCTCATTAGGGAATGAGTGTGTTGGAAAAGCTTTAGGAAAAGTGTCAAGCAGTTTTTCACACACCATGTTGCTGATTCTGTTTCCATGTTGGCCACACCCTTTTCTACCTTCCATTATATCAATGTGAATATTCATTAGTATCAATGCAATACCCATTAAATTGGAATGTGATTAGCTCCAATCTCTTCTCTTTTCAGAATGGAGTTATCAATCAACAGATGTAAACTTTTAATTCTCTTTACAATAGAATTTCTCCTAAAGGACCCTCCAAGGAATGGTTGGTTCCAACTGAGCCGAATAAGAAAAGGAGAGGCTTATTAGAAGCTTAGAAACCATCCACTGCTCTCTTTTCCAAGAATATGCATATCCTTATAGAGAAAATCTATTTGATTTGTGACATGGGAAAGATGGATTTCCTGGGGTAGAGATGGGTTGGTAAGGAGGGAAAAGCAGGTTCTCTTTGTATGCAGGACTTAGGGTACATATCAGTAGTGTCATATTCTCTCATTTGAGCACACGCTCTTTGTGCTGCAAGTATATTTATCTCCAAAAACTGGGCTTCTTTTACTTTAAGCGAGCTTAAAGACAACTCAATTGTGACCAAGAAACAAACTAATCTTTATAAAATATGTGTAATAAATATATATAATTATACATAACTTTATGTGAACAAATATATCCTAATTTTCCTAAAACTCCCTCTGTTATGACAATACAATTAATTTGGATTCTAAGAACCTTCTTATAAAACAAACAAACAAACAAAAGCATCCAACTTTTTTTTTTCTTTTTTGAGTTGGAGTCTCTCTCGGTCACCTAGGCTGGAGTGCAATGGCACTCTCATGGCCACCCCAGCATCGACCTGCTGGGCTCTGGTGATCCTTCGACTTCAGCCTTCTAAGTAGCCAGAACTACAGGCAGGTGCTACCGCACCCAGCTAATTTTTTTAAATTTTGTTGTAGAGATGAGATCTCACCATGTTGCCTAGACTGGTCTCAAACCTGTGGGCTCAGGTAATCCTCTCACCTCGGCCTCCCAAAGTGCTGGGATTATAGGCCTGAGCCACTACACCTGGCCAACATCCAACTTTTTAAAAGAAAACATTCTGCCTGCCCAAAGCTCCTTGGATCCTTTGTATCAACTCTATGTATCCATCCATCTCCCAATTTTCTGTGTGCTTTGATGACAGCTTGTGTTTGAGACATGCAGATTACCCTTGTACACTAGGGCAACCTCATCAGTAATCTTGAAGATGCGACTGGCTAATGTGGGTGTACCCTAAGCCCAGCTTCCAAGTGGAGCTAATGACTCTCTGGGGTAATTTATCCTACAGGTCTCCCTGCGGGATCAGGTTAAATCTGGGGCTTCATCTAAAATCACACCCTGGTTTGGTTTTTCCCATTCACAATATTTCTGTTCCTACTCTCTTACTGGTTTCTCTGGGAGCATTTCTTTAGTAAATCACATGCTCCTGAATCCTTGACTCAGGCTCTATTTTTAAGGAAGCTGACAAAGGACACTTACTGTTCTCTCTCTCTCTCTCTCTCTCTCTCATTCTTATTTTTTTCTTTTGTAAATTACATTTGAGGAATTGGTTGAATTAAGATTATAAGGGGAAAACACACAACAACAAAAAAGCTCTTCCTTCCCTCGAGCAGCCATCTCTCAGCCGTCTCTCACTAGGAAGATGGTGATATGATAAGTGCTAGCTTAAAAAGATAATCTTAAAGTAGTTCTTTTTGACTGGGATACCACAACCTAGAATTTTCTTTTGTGGCAAATGCTAGGTTTTTACTTTACTCTCTTCCCCATTAATCACCTAGCCAATCATTTATCTTCTCCATAGCTTTCTTTAAACTTCTGTATTTATAGGTGTACTGTGTGTCATTCATTTATCTGATAGAGAGGTTTTTTAAAAAAAATAAAAAACATATTTTCATAATTTATTTTCAATGTTTTATTGAATTACAACATATATAAAGAAAATGATATAAATCATAAGTGTACAACTCAAGGAAAACCACCGCCTGGGTCAAGAAATATAGCATTGCTACCTTCTCAGAAGTACGCTTTCATATTTGCTCTCAATTTATTGCTGCACTCATTTCCATTCTATGATGATTTCACAGTATTCCATTTTGAAGGAAGGAAGAACAGGACTTCTTTAGAGAAGCATAAGTGGGTGTACAGATGTTTTAATTTTTTATTTTTGTAAGGGGGGAGATTTAATATGAAAATGTTCATTGTATGACTGGAAAACATGAAGCTGTTTTAATTACCAATAAAATACCTCTAGGCAATATAAACCAGAAATTGTCTTTAGAAAAAAAAATTTTTGGTAAATTTTTAGTAATAAGATGTGGGGGAGCGGGCATGTTTCCATTTTTATCTTCCAAATTCAGACTGCTGAAGATCATGTTTAAAAATAAAGATGAGGTGTGGCTACATCTGGTAAGAGATTGGAAAAGGTTTGCAGAATGTACAAAGATACAAGATACTGAGAGATGAGTGAGAAGCCATGTGGGAGATCATTCAAACACAAATCACATAGTAAAGAGAAGACAGACTATATTCTAGAAATTGAAGCCCTGTGGGCAAATGCTAATGCCAGCCATTGCAGAGTCCATCGATTTTTTTCTACAGATACTTAATGAGTTTTTTTTTCTGTGTTCAAAGAATAGTTCTAGATGCCAGATAAATAGCAGTGAACAAAAAAGAAAAAGTTCTTGTCTATATGAAACTTACACTCTAGTGGAGGATAGAGACAATAAACACATGAATTGTTAAAATATGTATGTCAAGAGTGGTCAGTGCTAAAAGAAAAATAAAGCAGAGGCATTTGGAGTGATGGTGTAAGAATTTAAAATAGGGTGGAGGTCAGTGAAGACCTGGTGGAGAAGATGACAGTTGAGCAAGAGCATGAAGGAGGTGAGGCATGAAGGAAGCGAGGGATTGGATCACATGGACATTTGACAAAAGAGCGTTCCAAACAGAACAAAGACTGCAAATGCCTTTGGTGGGAGTGTTCCTGGAATGTAAGAGAAAGGAAGGAATGCCAATGTGGCTGGAGTTGAGTAAGAAGAGTGAAAACGAGGTTCAAGAGGTAGGGGATGGGAGAGACACCACCAAATAACCCTTGTTGTAGGATACAGACTTGCCCTAAATGTTATGGAAACTCTTGGAGGCTTTTGAGCTGAGGGAAGACATACTCCAATTGTTTTTTTTAAAGGGATCACTCAAGTTGCTTTGTTTTAAATAGATTTTGATGCGGGCAAGTTCAAAAGCAGGAAAACTATTTGAGAAGGTATTACAATAATCTAGTGAGAGACCGTTGTGGCCCCAACAAAGTGGAAGCTGGAGGTAGTCCAAAGTGATTGGATTCTAGAGATATTTTGAGAACAGTTGACTGGCTTTGGTGAGAACATGTAAGAGAGGGATATAAAGGAGGACGATAATAAATAAATCCTGTTTTGTGTTTAGTTCAACTCAGTTTTGCAAATTCTTTTCTACTGTATGTTATTTACTATATATGAGGCACTGTGTAAGCAAGATGCAGTTCTTTCTGTCAAGAGGTTTATGTTCCAGGAAAGGAAAACAGACATAAATCAATAAATTTGCATACACCATATTACGTCTATCAATCAAAATGCTTAAGTTCTGAAAGCAGGAAGGGGTTAACAATGTCACAAATATAGAGTAAGATGGTGATGGAAAGCCTTCTGGAGGAGATGTTGACTAAGCTGAATATTGACAGATATCTGAAAGTTTTCTGAGCATTAGGAGGGGCTGGAGTAATAATATTCTAGGGAAAGGTCACTGCAAGTACAAAGGCAAAGAAGAATGAAACAACATGGTGTGTTTAGAAAACAAGAGCAGACTGGATTAATTGGAATGTGAAGTACAAGGTGAAGAGAAGCTGGGAGCTGGGTGGAACAGAGGATAAAAGATCTTACATGCCCTGTTTCAGGCCTGGGCTTTGTTCTAAAGGACAGCCAGTACAAGGTTTTAAATAAGGGAAACTTGCAATCACACTTAAGTTTTATAAAATATCACTGTGGTGGCCATGCAGAAGTAGAGTGGAGAGAATAGAAGATAAGAGGCTAGAAATCCAACTGATAGCTATTTCAACCATTGCCATAAGAGCTGAGAGCCTGAATTAAAATAATGGCAGAGGGAGAGGAAAATAAAGGATTTGAAAGATAGAATGAACAAAGCCCAGTGACCACTGGTTAGAGTGAGTGAGGGAGAAACCAGAGTCTGGGAGGCTGGGAGGATGTACTCTCATCAATGAATGATAGAGAACTCTTGAAAAAGAGAAGGTCATGAAAGTGGGGGAAAGTGATGAGATCAATTTTGGCATGTTAGCTGAATGTGGTGGTGCATGTCTGTAATCTCAGATACTTGGGAGACTGAGGCAGAAGCATCGCCTGAGCCCAGGAGCTTGAGGCTGCAGTGAGCTATGATTGCACTTCAGCCTGGGTGACAGAGTGAGACTCTATCTCTAAAAACAAAACACAGGATTGCCTGAGCCCGCAGGTTCAAGACCCGCCTGGGCAACTTGGCGAGACCTCATCTCTACAATAAATCAAAAATTAGCCGGGCGTGGCAGCGTGTGCCTGTAGTTCCAGCTACTTGGCAGGCTGAGGTGGAAGGATCGCTGGAGCCCAGCAGGTCGAGGCTGCGGTGGCCGGGAGCGTGCCACTGCATTCCAGTCTGGGTGACAGAGCAAGACTCCAACTCAAAAAAAATAAAAACAAAACACAAACAATTTTGACATGTTGACATGAAAAGCCTGGGAGATAAAGGTGGAAATCTCAAGAAGAGTAGAATGCATAGCCCTGGGAATTATCGGAGAGATCTACCTTTTACCTATAGATTTAGGGGTCAATAACATGGAGGGGACATTGAATAAATACAGCAGGAACACATTTGACTGTCCAGGAGGAAGGCTTAAAGTGAAAGGTAGCCTAGAACAGAATCCTCAGAAACATCACTTTTTTTTTTTTTTTTTTAAATAGAGACAGAGTCTCCAGGCTGGTCTTCAACTCTTGGGCTCAAGTAATCCGCCTTGGTCTTCCAAAGTACTGGAATTACAGGTGTGCATGACTGTACCTGGTAGGGAGCATCAATTTCTAAGGAGAGGGCACAGAAAGTTAACCAGTAATTGACACTGAGACTGTATGCTCAGAGAGGTAAGACAACAGCCAGACAAAAAGGAGGCTCCAAAGTCAGAGGGGAAAAGGAGGGGTGGTAAAGGGTAGTTAAAGCCATGATAAGATCAAGTAAGATAGGGACTTAGAAACTTTCATGACTTGGTAATTAGGAGGTAATTGTTGCCCTGTTCAACAACAAAAACAGGGCAAGTCTAGTGATAGAATGGTAAGGTGTGGGATGGGTAGCAATCAGATTTTAGTGGTTTGATGAGTAGATAGGAGGTGAGAGAGTGTAGACACATGCATAGACTATTCTTTCAATGAACTTGCTGTGAATATACAAATTCCTTTCTTCTACAGGAGATGAGGCCATGCTGGGGCTAACTGGGGGCAGGGCTAGGTGGTGGGGGTAGGGGGTCTCTTATTTGAAGCTGTGGCAGATCTTGAAAGCAAGTGAGTGTTCAAAGCTGAGAGTGAAGTAGGAAAGAGACTCTAGTAACCAAGATTAGGAAGCTTGAAAGGGTCCCCAAAGATGAGAGGCTAGAGTCAAGGTCTGAAGCTTGATTAGGCATCAAGGGTAAGAAAGCTTAGGGAGTTTGTAGGCAGGTGAGGAAGAAGAATGAGCAGGGAAGGAGGTGGTGAGTGCTGCTGGGACTGCAGCTCAAGGGAATGATCACAGGTCTAGGCTCCATGAGGGAGGGAGGAAAACAAAAACTGACAGAATGGGGCAGGGTAGAGGTCTGGCTTCAGGGTCTCAGGACAGATGCAGTAGAAGTGGGGCAGTTTGAAAGCTGAAAGACTAGTAGGTGGTGGTTTTATATAGGTAAACATTACCTATATATATATAGAGAGAGAGGTGGTCCAGGTGATAAAGCTGTGACCAAGGGAGTGGGCCATGGGTTGGAATAAAAAGATACTTGGAACTGAGGAGGTTAGGGCTCTGGGAAGCTGCAATGTTGGTGGAATACTCTCTATGGGCACTGAAGTCACTCAGGATGATGGCAGAAGTTGAATGTGAGGGAAAGGACATGGAGAAGTGGCCAGGAGGTGGCAATCATTAGTAAGAAGAAGAGGCATCAGAAAAGCTAGTGAGGATAAATGTGAATGTAGGGGATTTTTGTGCCAGAGTGTACATGCAAAGGTGGCAGCGGGCATTTGGGAAGCATGTCTCTTTCTCCTCCTGAACCTGCCATACAAAGAAAGTGGTATCCTTGAAGCAGGGAAAGGAAGTGGGCATTTTATTTCAGTTAAAGCAGGTAAGGAGAGAAGACTATCTTTAACACATACATGTAAAAACTATATGCTTCCAGAAACAAGGATTATATTTTATTTTATACTAGAACAGTTGAATTAAGGGTTTCCAGGGAATCACAAGAGACAGTTGTATAAGTGGGTCGTATTTAATATGATCAGGTCTTAAATAAGAAGCCATAAAACATGAACATTTAAAACCAAATATATAATAAATAATTATTAAGTTATAAAGTACATAGTTAATATAAAACTAAATTCTCAGATGCAAATGTAAATACAATAGAGCAATAATATAGAATAATAATGCTACAATTTTATATGTGTCCAAAAAGAGAAGACACTTTCAGCTAAAATAATAAAAATAATAATTTATTTTTCCTGAACTCCCATGACTTACAGCAATATTTTCCTCCTTCCTTCCTTCCTTCCACCTTTCTCTTTTCTTGGAACATTTTATTTGTTCCTACAGTGAGTGTTGCTACAAATTCTATTGAAATAATATTGAACGATTGAACATCAGATTAAGTGGAAAGTTCTATTCAGAATTATGATCAGATGGTCCTGTAAGAGTACCCAGAACTTGAGAGACTCGTGGACATATAAAGCTCTAAAGAAGATAGAATAGACCTTAGTGATTGATTAAGTCCAGCAACCTCACTCTACAGATAGGGAAATGGAAACTCAAAAAGTTTAAGCAAGTGACCATGATTTCACAGCCAAAAATATTTCACGTCTTCTGTATTACTGTTCATAAGTGAACAGTGGTACTTAGATTATCCTTATATTCCTTTTAAGAACTGGCTAAGTCTTGAACACAGAGGAGTGAAGATGGAGATGGTTTAAGTGTCACTGTTTATTCTGATGCATTGCTTTTCCTGGGGTGCTGAGGGGATCTCTACCTGAGTTTCTAAATGTTTAGTGAAGGCTCTTAGCCAATGCCCCACTAAATTATTTTTACTTTTAAGATAGAGACCCTGATCAAAAGGATTAGAATAGAGATTCTTAACAATAAACATGCCAAAATAAATACATTATTTTAAATATAAAACTTGCAATGTCAAAAAAAGTCAATAACTATAAAGCCAGAAACAAGAAATATCGACTCCATCTTCCCATCATGTTTGTGCCTGCTTTCAACTTTTATCCCAACCACCTGGGCTGGCACATTTAACATTTAGACAGACTTTAGATGCATATTATCATCATTAGGCACATTATCCCTTTGTAGTAGCATATTTTAACATTTTAAAACAGAGTACCTTGTTCTGATAATAAAACATTTCATTAAGATTTGATTAAACAATTGATTCTCAATGTATCATTTAGAACTATAAGTATAGTCTGTGTTTGTTTTAAAACCACTTTTAAGGAGATACTTTTTCTTCTCAGAGCGTAAAGCATTTCCCATCCCACATCCTCTTGCACACTCATAGCCATTTTAACAATAAGAGATCCTCAAATAGCTTATACTGTTCTAATAAACATTTTATTTTTCTAGAGTTGTTTATTTCATGTTTAAACAAACTATGCTGCAATTGATATGAAATGGCAGTTAGAGTAGTTAGCTTGTTTTTACTGTCTAAGAATGAAAGATTGGAATGTGTGTGCAGAAGTCTGTTTTAAACTTGGACAGGAATCCTGAGCTCTTTATTTGTCTCCTGATTTTGAAGTCATATAGGTGGTTGAATTTGTCTTATCCAAAGTATAGAAACACAAGGTGTCTAAAATGCTAACATGTTTTGAAATTTCATCACGCCAGAAGTTTCATTTTAAAAAAAGAAAGGAGAGAAGAAATAAGGGGACAGACATTTGGAGTTATCTTGCGCAGTATACAATTATAACAGTTTGAAAAGAGAGCTACACAATTCTGTTTGGTTCTGGAAGACTACCTGATGTATGTCCCTCTATAGCTTTTAACTGCCCTTTCCACAGGCTGAAAATGTTAGCTTGTAAGGGGACTAGGGACTGGAGGAAAGTAACATTAAATGCTCTTCTTAATACTCTATTACCACGTAAGAAAAAAGACTAAGAATCTATTCCATAGCTACATTCATATCTATAGTATTTAAATATTTTGATAAAGATGACTTTTGTGGCCACCTGATATCCTCTGTTGAATAAATAAATGATATACTTATATGTCAGACATTCTGAGATAAAAAACAAACTCTTCAGATATGTTTTTAAACACTCAGTTTTCAGTTCCTTAAAATAATAAAGACTTCAAATTTTCATTTTGATTCTGTTTCTATATTTTCAACTCAAAGAAAGGTATTCACCTTCTAAGTTATTACCATAATAATAGACCTTACTTTTGTGATAATCAAGATCAAAGTTAATATAAGATCAGTAAATTTCCAAACTATATTTGATTAAAAATTTTAACCTTCTCCTCCAACCAAGCAATGTCAAACTTGAGCAGTGAGATACAGTAAAAACTTCAGAAGTCATAGAAATCAATAACATAGGAAATCAGGCTATTGCATAACTTTGGGGAAGTAATCCTAACTTTGCACACTTATCTGAGGTTTTCTCTCATCACTAATATACTGTATTCCTCCACTTGGTATACCAGGAAGTGAGTTTTACTGCTATATTAGAGTATGTGCTATAGTGTCCAGCTTCAAGTGAGGTCCTCAGGACTCTTCACGTCCCATGGGTTCTAGGAGAGATGTTGATGAATCATCTGTGGAAATAGTATACCATGAGTAACCTAAACATAAGAAACAATCTAGCTAGGTAAAGATGAAGTAGAAGATCAAACATAATTTAAGGTATATACCTTTTGGAGAAGTGATTTTAGTCTTTCTAGGAATTCTTTGGGTGATTTTTTCTCATAAGAATCACAGGAAGGGCATGTCTAGAAGTCAAAAGAAAAGTGACATTTCTCTTTACAATTTTTTTCTACTTAATAGAAAGTGTCCATTTAAAATTTTTTTTCCCATTAAAGACATAAATCATGTTCACTGAAAAACATTTGAGAAGTACATAAAATTGTTCAGCGAGTAACAGTGAAAAAAAAACCCACAGTAATAACCACTGTATTGTTTTGATGTGTATTCTCCCAGTGTTTTTTTAAACTTTGCATTTATGTTATTTATACTAGTTGGTAGTCTGCCTTACTTTTACATTTAATATATCACAGGCATTTCCTAGGTATTAAATAGTCTTTTAAAATATGATATATAATAATTTCTTTGTAGTCCAGCATATGATGAAGCTATTACTATTTTTGGACATATAAGTTGCTTCTTACTTTTCACTTTTGTATACAATACTGCAAAGAACATCTCTAAATAATTTTCATATATATCTTTGCTTATTTGTTAAATTCCTAGAAGTAGGAATTAAGCTAGGTGTGGTAGCACACGCCTGTAGTTCCAGCTATTTGGGAGGTTGAAGCCAAAGGAGGTCAAGCCCAGGAGGTCAAGGTTGTGCTGAGCCAACATTGTGCCATTGCACTCCAGCCTAGATGACACAGTGAGACCTTGACTCAAAAAAAAAAAAAAAAAATTTGAGGAATAACGTGTTTCAAGGCTTTTTGGTATGTTGTAAAACAGCTATACCTTTTTTAACTTACAGTATTTTTACTATTATTGAGTACTGCTAAAATTCTAATTATAAAAAATATAATTTCCTTGTTTTAATTTGCATGTATTTGATTACTAGAGAGATTGAACAATTTTTCATATATGTATTGCCTGCTTACATTTTAAAACATCTCTTGATTTATATTGTTTGTCCTTATTCCTGTTGAGATATTAAACATCAAGCCTTTGATTGTTAGTTAGCATCTCAATGCCTGTGTGATGTTGAAGAGTTTTAGTTCACTGAGAAATAGTAGATACAAGTTCTAATTCTCATTCTGACACTATCTGAGGAACTTAGGGCAAATCACTTAACCCCTTTGGTAGGTCTCACTTTCCTTAGTTGTCAAATGAAGGTGCTTAGCTGGATGGTTCTAAGTTCAGATCCAAAGTTACCATTCCACGAATCTTTGATACTAATTTTCAAAAACAGGAAAGTTGGCAGAGGAATATTTGTTACATGATAACCTGGTCAAACAATCAAAGGAAATAGGAATCATTTTGATATTATAATTAAGATTTTATTTGAATCACAAGTGGAATTTTTGGGGGTAGGAAGAACTGATAAAAATTTAGAGTAATTTATGTGTTTTTCCACTGGTTTTGATTAATGCTTGAATTACTCATGTTCTTGAATATCTTCACTGCTTATGAGTTGACATATACAAGAGGGTCTCAGCATCCCCCAAAACTAGGGACTATTAAAATTCCCCAGGCAAATAATGGAGTCTACCTAATTAAGTTTAATACTGACTCTTCTATTGTACAGGGCAGTAATATTCTTTAAGGGAAAAAGGCAAAGCTTGTAAGCTATCTCTTTTCTTGTTGGCAAACTAGGACCTAGCTCCTGTTAATAAGAGTGCAAGTTATTATATATGGCCATGTAATGAGAAGAAAACATTTCTTAACTCCTAAACCACAATTGGATTCTCTGCTAATGACTTTCTCATCCTGAGACGCTAGATTAGCTTATTCCAGCTACCAGGGACTACGAGCAAATTATAACTGGGTTTCTGGACACTTTCAAATCTGTGGACTTAAAAAAGTGATCCTACTTCTTTTTTTTTTTGAGTTGGCGTCTCACTCCGTCGCCCAGACTGGAGTGCAGTGGCCGCTCCCGGCCACCGCAGCCTCGACCTGCTGGGCTCCGGCGATCCTTCCGCCTCGTCTTTCCGAGTAGCCGGAACTACAGGTGTGCACTACCACGCCCGGCTGATTTTTTGATTTATTGTAGAGATGAGGTTTCGCCTGCCCAGGCGGGTCTCGAACCCGCGGGCTCAGGCAATCCACTCACCTCAGCCTCCCAAGGCGCGGGATTACAGGCTGAGCCACCGAG
>CAUYQG010079300.1:0-17869 GCA_963574415.1 Tarsius wallacei | reverse complement strand
TTATGTTCACAAATTATCTTCAATATTAAATTGCTCAGTCTTATTAAGGATTGTCAGACCCTCCTGGGCAACTTGGCGAGACCTCATCTCTACAATAAATCAAAAAAATTAGCCGGGTGTGGTAGTGCGCGCCTGTAGTTCCAGCTACTTGGAAGGCTGAGGCGGAAGGATCGCCGGAGCCCAGCAGGTTGAGGCTGCGGTGGCCACGAGCGGCCACTGCACTCCAGTCTGGGCGACTGAGTGAGACTCCAACTCAAAAACAAACAAACAGACAAACAAACAAACAAAAAGGATTGTCATGTAAATCAGTTGAGCTGAAGTTAGTACAAGAGTTAAGAATGAGTAAAAGAATGTTATCTTTGGCTAAAGGTAAGATTTTAAAAATTCAAGAAGTTCCAATTTTAAATAAGTAAAATTAAAGCCTAAATCTAGTCAGGATAATGGCCTATCATGTATACCATACCCCATGATTAATTCACTGTATTTCTATGTTATAAACTGTCTTTTTTGTATTTTCTTATGTATTATTTTTTCATTTAACAAATGGTTATTTCTTAGAAAGCCATAATGGAATCTGATGAAGAGTGGTCCATGAATAAGAAGTTGATTGATCTCTCTTCAAAAGATATCAGAAAGTCTGTGAGTATCAATTTTTTTTCTCATATGAGAAATTACTTTAGTGTACAGTATTTTTATTAACTTCCACATGTTAATTGAGAAAGAGACCAAATGGCTGAGGAACTAAAGGCAAAGTACTTAATTCCACATTTTTCTCCTACCTGGTCTAAAAAATTCTAATTTCTGGCATGGTTTTATTTGTTCAGATGAATGTTTCTTCCTGACCTCTGCCCTCTGCCATTTTAGTCCCTATAACTGGCTATGGCAGCCAATAGAATCTGCCTTGAGAGCTCCTCTGGTGGGCTTCTCAACCTCTGTGTAACAAATGGTGAGAGGAGCTTTCTTGTTATTGGAATTATACTGAGAGAAAAATTTTCTCAGAAGTTCTCTTTTGAATTTGTAACTCATTTTCTTTTTCTTATACAAAGATTCACTGTTATGTTCCCATAGAACAGTAATTGAGTAGATTGAGTTCTTTTGGAGACTTGCCTATTTACGTTTAATTGTTTAACCCTGATTTGCAGATCAGCTTTTAGGTGCAAGTTATATATAAGTTGAATACTTCTGTAATGATTTCTCTTTTCAAGAATTGCAAATTAAATGGAATAGAGATTGTGGTTCCTTCTGGTTTTTCTATTCAAAAAATAATTTATTCTACAAATATTTGTTGAGTGCCTGCTATTTTCTAGGTGATTTTTGTACCTAGTAGAACAAAACAAAAAATCCCTTCCTTTATGGAGTTTATATTGTAGTGCTGGGGTTGGCAGCTCAAGCCTGCACCCTAAATCTGGTTTTCCTTCTTTTTGCGTAAATGAAGTTTTATTAGAATGCAGCCACACTCATTTGTTTCTGGATTGCTTATGTCTACTTTCGTGCTTCAAGGACTGAGTTGAGTAGTCTCAGTAGAGATAATATGAAACTCAAAGCCTAAAATATTGAATTGTGTGGCTCTTTTATGGAAAAAGCTTGCCAACCTCTTCTAAGTGTCACTGGAATATTTCTCCCCATTTCTTCTTTTGGAAAGCCACGGTCCTAATACGTGTCATGTGACTGATAGGATTTCTTATTTTACTTATTATATCCCAGTGAGAACATTCAAATTTAATTGCATTATTGAGGATACATAGTTTTAATTCAGAGGTAGAACACGGTTTACAGTCATTTTCTTATCCCTTGCTGGTGAATTGGGCCAGGCAGCATGTTAAAAAACAAAAAAGAAACCATAAATGTCTTATTTATTTTTCTTACTTTTGAGCCTTTAGAAAAAAATAGTGTACATACATCTTTTGTGTGTAGGTTTCTTACTTCTCATATAATAATTTCCCATGCCATTAAGTATTCTTTCAGAATGTGATATTAATGGCAGTTGAAAATATTTCAAAATAGAAAATTTAAAAGAAATGTAACATTCCCCATTTTGTGCATCATACATACATTTTCTTACAGGTTAACTAACACCTCTTATTTGTTTATTTTTTAAAACCTGAATTAAGTGGCCAGGAGGTCTTAATAGTTAACTAAATCAGTGTGGAATATAAGAAACATAGATCCTTCTAAGAATGGCAATTATGTATTCTACTTGAAAGCATTTTAGAGATAGCAACAGTTGCCTTTACAAAGATGTCACATAGTCTTATATCTGAAAATACAAGCTTATTAACGTAAAAAGTGACCTCCTTTGGAATTATTCTTGCTCTAAAGTTTTCTTCACAATTCTAGCCTCATAATTATAGAATCTTAAAGCTAGAGGGACCTCAAGAGGTCACCTGACTCATCCTCCATCTACTGTGACTTCAGATAGTCTCAGATACAAGAGGCATTGGTACTGGCGTCACAGATTTCTTCCTCAAATATTTCTCTTTCAAAGTACTGTCCTCTTTAGCATAACATCCTTTTAGCCAGATTCATGCTTCATACTTGCTGATATAGTTCAGTTGGCAAAGATATTCTAATATAGCCTTTTTTTTGTCCACCAGTTTTGCACAGAGCTTCTGTGTATGGGAGATAGAATGAAAGTAATAATCTTTTATATCTGAATAATCTTCTTTGTGCCAAAAATTGGGCCAGAAACGTTATGTACATTGTCCTATTTGACCCTCACAGCAAACCTCTGAACTCTTCATCTTTCTCGTGAGACTCAGAGATGTTAAATAACTTGTGTGAGGTCACACACTTACAAGAATCAGAGCTGCAATTAGAGCCTTGCTTGTCTCTTTTTTACTTTACTTTTTCCTAATTGTCAAGGTCATAGCATGATCATCATATTAAAAATGTGGAAAGATACAAAAACAAATGCCAAAAAATCATAACTTGTTTCTCTGCATTTCATGCTATATACTATTTTGCAAACTAGAATTTTTTTACTGGTGGTTTTTCTATAACATGTACATATTTTTATAAGTCCTAATTTTAAATGCTATATAATATGTCAGGATGACCACTCTCTTTCTACCATACCCTACTGTGTCCTTCCAAATCATATCTTCTTGACAGAATAAATTTGTACAGTTAAGTAGAAATATATGATTCGGTGCCCAGCTGAGTAAATGCTGATTATATAAGGGGACAAAGGGGAGAAATGTTAATAAGAATTGACCTATTTGGATAATTTCTAGTGACAAACTTGGGGCTTTGAAGAAAAGCTTGCAAAGACACAAGATCTTAATTGATAAAGAAAGCAAGAAATTATACCTTTTTTGGTTAAGATATTGTCTAAAATACTTTGTATATGTAGAAAGAGAGGGAACAAGGGAAGGAGAAAGAAGGGGAGGAGAATTATAGAGATTTAATCTTGGAGATATTTTGAAATAAGGTTGGTAAACTAAGTATTGCTGTACCTATTGTACCAGCAACTAAAGAATTATGATTGTCTTTGTATAATTTATCTTTGATAAATTTATAGTAGTAAAGATTCAGGGATAGTGTAAAAAAACTTTAAGTATGTGGCCAGGACCCTCTTCCTGTTCTGCACTGTGAGTAAAATATAAGAAAGCATATCCTTGTTCTTTCTTGTATATGTAAAAAGAAAAAAAGTACCCCACCTTGATTTTCCCCACAGACAGAAAGATAACTGGTTTTGACCATGATTGCTAGATGTGATGAAGAAAGGTGACCAAAATGAAATCTTTTGGTCAGAAAGTTAGGTCATTGCTAAAGTATCTCTAGAATTGGAAATTCATTCATCATGAGGGATACTTAATCTCTGATATGCCAGAGAGGAGGAAGCGGGATTAAGCATACCTGTCTGATTTCATGTTGTATTTCATGGATGATTTGTCTGTTTGTTTAGGTACCCAGAGGCTTACCTTACTTCTCTGTGGATTTTGGCCTCCACGGAGGGTTTGCCCATGTCATTGAAGATCAACACAAATTTCCTCATTACTTTGGAAAGGTATGCTCACAAATTTGATAAGATTCCAGCATTGGTAACTTTTTTCTTTTGAAGGGAAGTCAGAACTTTGGGCACAATACACTGTGAGGTTGGTAAGTACTGTTACACCCAGTTTTTAGATAGAGAACCTAGCAACTATTAATAAAAATATCCCAGAATATTTATAGCAAAATCAGGACTGTCACTTTGGAACCAAGCATTTGTTGACAGTGCCCATAGTGACTACACTTTGTTTTTGGAGTCAGCCAGCCTTGTGCTGAGAATGATGGTAATTGCAGCACGTGTTAAGGCCTTACAGTATGCCAGCTACTGCTCTAAGCACTCATTTAATGCTCACAATAATTCTATTATGTAGATATTGTTGTAGCTTTCACTTCACAGGTAAAGAAACTGAACTACAGAGAGATTATATAACTTGCCCAGGGTTATGTGTTAATAAGTGACATAACCAGGTGTGCATATGGTCGTGGTTAAACCGGATAACAATGTATCTCACCTCTTCATTCACAGTTAAGGAAGGCATAGACTCATTTTACACTGATTGTTTCTGAGTACAGATCTTTTGATTGCTAGTATGTTCTTTCCATTATCACACATTGCCTTCTAGGAGTATAGTCTACGTTACAGGTCGACAGGGTATCTGGGAAAGTGTGTAAGTTAGTGTCAGGTACTGGAATGAAATTAATGCAGTAGCCGAAACAGTCAAAAGAAGTCTGGGCAATAATAGCTCTAGAAGTGACCTTTTAATTTAGTGTAGCTCAGGCCTTTCTGTGTGGCCAGTTCCTCTAAATAAGAAGCACCTTGATGAGCTCTGCTTGGGGTTCCCACCTCCACACCCCATACCCTGCTTCCTGGTTCTTCCCACATTTCTCTCCTGCATGTGACCATCTTCTGCAATGAACAGGGATGTATCAAGAGGAATCTCATCTCTAGAGGTTTGATTCAAAACTTTTTATACTGTTGTCCTTGATGGGGTAACCAGAGGCCCAAAGTTATCTGCATCTTTGAACTGTTGCAATATATTACAGAAATATGTTTGATACATTTTCTGAATTTCTTTTTAGAGTTAACTAGAAATAATTTTTTTACCTCTTTGAAAAATCCTGTTGTTATTCAGTGGAGCTTTATAACTGAAGGTTCTATGAGTCTCAGTTTATTATTTTTTTAAGTTGGTTCTAGTGAAAAGGAGGTAAAATACCCCTTTTTTTTTTGTTGTGGAGACTTAGTTGGAAGATTGCCCTCCTTTCACACAGAATGCATGCATTATGGTTTATATGATACCATCTTAAAGTTAAAAGGAATGTTTCCCCAGTCAGCCCTGTGTCTCTGAACCATTTTTCTCAAAATTTGCTTTTCAAGAAAATAGCCTGTGGACTCCAGAACTCCCTTCAGCCTGCCACCCAGGCAGTTTTTGGGATGGACTTTTTTCATTACGGCTACTTGGGTGGCAGAGAAAGATCAATCCTGTATGGTGTACATAAGACAAAGCTTGAGATTGGGTAGACAGTTTCAGGTCAACTCTTGTAAGCTAGGCCTTTTTAAACTACATTGCTTACTTGGACCAAGGCTGAGAAATTCTTGAACTGAATCTAAATTTGCCCCATTTCTCTTACCTACTATCTTTGTTGGCCATTTTATTTCTCTTTCCCAATGACTGGAGAGTCCCTTTTCCATGAAGCTTCTCCTGATTTGTCCAACAAACGGAATTTATTATTTTTTTTGAATCTCCAAATGTTCTGCTTTGGCGTTTACCTTATTATATACTCTGTAAGACAGTCCGCTGTATAACTGGATTATTATTCTGGCTCCCACTACAGCTCCATATTCTATTCCAGGCTCTCTGAGGACAGATAGCCATATGGTAGTTATTAACATACGGCATTTGCTTGTGCAGGTTAGGTCCCCAAGTAAGAAGAAGAACCTATATCTGGGAGATGATGTGACTTGTACAGGATTTCACCACACAGAGCTAGACTGAATATATAGAACTTGGCCCTTAGTCCAGTTTTTTTCCTTTATTACCATACTGCCCTCCTTCTAAATATTACAAGTATCCTACATCACCTTCTGTACATAGATACTCACATGCATAAATTTGATTCATTTCTATAGCTAACAATACAAAAGGAGGATCATGAAGAAAATAATCTGGAATAATAAGCAGATAACCAAAAAGCCATTCCTTTCAGGGCTTGAGAATATGACATTTTCAGTGAAGGTGATATATAGTTTTTAATTCTAGGTTTACTTAGACTAGTATTAAAATATGATTTTGTTTCCTGAAAAAAAAATTGCCAGCTAATTGTAGAAGAAACTGGTTTATAAATATACTTGGTAGCAGAGAGAGTACTAGCCTGAAATTCAACTGCAGCTGAGCAACAGAATTAATAATCACTACAAGTTGATTAACTTTTTCTCAAAACTGTTTACTGGAGCCACTAACACAGACCAAATTAATTATATTTCACTTTTTCTTCCTCACCGTTGCTACCATCTGGTAAATGTGCTAGCAAGTAGCAAAGGGGATGGATTGCTTGACAGGAGACACATCTAACTTGGACTCCTAGAATCACAGGGTTTACATAATTGGAACTCATCGAAAGCAAGACTTTTAAAACTTGATACTAGTATTTGAAAGTTGTCATGGAGAACTACTTAATGTTATATTTGTTACCAGAATAAACAGAAATAGTTTCATTCCTGTTTTCATTTTTATTTATGTATGTTTATATTTTTCTCATTCTTTTAAAAGGAAATCATTGGTGGGATGCTGGATATAGAGCCAAGACTTTGGAGGAAAGGGGTCCGAGAAAGCTTTGAGGACCAGAGGAAGAAAGCGCTGCAATTTGCGCAGTGGTGGAAACCATATGACTTCACCAAAAGTAAAAAATGTTGAGATGTCCCTTTCATTTTTAATTTCCTCTCCAGATCCCGGTCGGTCTTATTCCCATTGCATCTTACTAAACACCTGACCCTCAGGTCATAGAGAGAGTCAAAGTAGTGGACGACTGAGCCTCTGACGACCGTGCGTCGTGGGGTCGTGGTGTTTTCCCCCAACCTGCACCAGTGGACTTCATGTTGGTAGCCGTGGAGTAAGAGCAGATATATTAGATGACCTGCTCACATTCCTGCTTTGTACCTACTTTTTGATATTCTGAACTATCCAGTTAATTAGAAAAGGACTTTTCTGAAGGAGTAGCTAGGAAGCATAGCAAATCCTTGGTTCAGAGGGAAATGAGTCTTCAAGGTTGTTGAGTCTATTGCCTGGCTTCTTTCACATTTTTTAGAAGACTTTGTGTACTCAGTGATAATTAAAATTTCTTTTCATAGGGTTTTATAGAAGAGCTCTTAATTTTCTACCAGTAGAATATATCGCTGCTATTCTTTTTGTAAAAGGAAAAAGAATGTCCCAAAAGTTATTGAAGAATTAAATGATGCTGAAAATATTCATGCTCCAAATTTGTTTTATTTTAGTTTAATTTTATTTATTTGTTTTAGTTTTAGATGATATCTTTGAATTTTGGTGGTTCTAAAAGTAATTGTTCCACATAACACAACATAGGGTTTGTGAAAGTTAAAATTTGTAGCCAAATCATTGTTTTTGAGTTGTAGTGATTTTCACAAAATCTTAAGTAATAAGAGTATTTTGAATGTCAGGGGCCCATTCTGTTGTTCCTCACCTGATCCAAGGTATTTAATTTTTATTTGTTCCAACACTTGGTGTCAAGAGAAAGCCTTGTGCTTATGAAAGAATGACTATAGTGTGAGAATGTTCTTATTTATTTATTTATTTTTTTAATGGGAGCATTGTTGTAGTAACCTTTTTTCAAAGGTGTTAGCTTTTGTGGAAGGTGAACCTTGGCATCTTGTCATGAAATGTTGAAATACCTAGAGTCAGCGTGAAGCATACTCCAGAATAACTCATAACACTACACATTTATTTTTAATTTCAGCATCTCATTACTTTCCTAGTATGTTAAAAAGTGAAATGTTTGTGTTCTATCTATAGTTTTTTTTTATTTTACAAATAAGTTGAAGCTTAATGGTTTTGGCATTTGAATATTTGTGAGTTATACTTAACTATACAAGAGGGACTCCCAAAGCACCTGGGATTTATTTTTTAAAAATTAAATATTTATTCTTACATGTTTAGACTTCAGTCATCTTCAGAATACTCCCCATTTGATGAAATGCACCTATTGAGATGCTTTTTCTGCTGCTTAAAACAGTTTTTGAACTCATCAGTTTTGATGCTTTTTGGTGCTTCTGCTGTTTTTTGTTTCACATCTTCCATATTGGCAAAATGTTTCCCTTTGAGGCCTTTTTTCACCCAGGGATACAAAAAAAAAAGTCACTCGGGGCAAGATCGAGTGAATAGGGAGGGTGGGACAGGAGGGGGCCATGCCATTTTTTGGTCAAAAACTATTGAACATTCAGTGCAGTGTGGGTAGGTATGCTCACAAATCACCTATCATGAAATGGGTGAATGTGTTGAAAGAACTCTCCAAAACAAACTTCACTGAAGCCAAACGCAGCCTCTCACAACAACGCTAGCTGGTGTACTGATGCCAGTGGGTTCCTAGAACGCTTATGTAGTGGGGGGAGCTTGTACTACAAGGGACCTCCCCTCTAGAAAATAATTTCATTTTTCCCCCTGCTTTTGTGTATATTAAATCGACATTTGATAGCATTTTATTTATTGCTCTTTTCAAACTCTTTGCATTGCTCCAAAATCCTAAAGGAATCTATAACATTCATTTACTCAGTCAGTGAGTTATCAAACATTATTTGCTGCACTGTGTTACGTGCTGATAGTGCAAAAACAAAAAATACTTCTCCTACCTTAAATTATTTTACAGTGTAGTGGAGAAAGAGACATGCCCATAAATAATTAGAGTACAATATAATAAGTTCTCAAATGAGATATATGCCAGGTGTATTTGAGTATAGTTCTAAAGAACTATTTTACATCTCCCCTCTCTTTAGTCTTAGCTGATGACCTTCCTATCTGTTTTACTGAGAAAAGCAAAGGCAAGGGAATTTCTATCACATCTATCTATATATCTGCATTTATCCCCATGCTTTCTTCTTTTTCTAACTTTAGATGGTTTATTTTGTGGTTCTTTTTTAGAGCCAATCCACTCATTTCATACTAGACTCAAAATACTCTCTCTGTATTATTAGTTTTTTCTCTTTTTCTCTTCTTTATAGTATTATTCCTATTAGCATACAAAAACCTTTTATAATATATCAACGACAGCAAGCCCTGGCATCACAGCTCCCTCTAGCCATTTCTCCAGTTGATAGGAAAACTCATTTTAAAGAAGTCTGTTTTCTCTCCCTCTGTTCACCTGCTAGTCTCAGTACAGTTAGACTTTATTATTATTCTTCTACTAAACTCTTCAGGTCAAGATCATCAGTGACCTTCCACATTAATGCTCAGTGCTGATCTTTATCAGCATATCATTGATGTACTTGATCGCTTCTTCAAATGCTTTACTTTGCTTCTAGAACACTGTTTCTTACTCTCTTTTCTTACTAGTTGTATTCTCTCAATCTCCTTTGCTGATTCCTCTTCATCTCTGCAATCTCTAAATGGTGAAATGCTCATTTTCAAATCTTATTTTTTCTCTACTGTACTCATTTGCTAGGTAATCTCATTATTTAAATGATCTTAAATACTAATTTTGAGTTGGTTCGCAACATATGCTGGAGTGTCCTCAATATGCCAGTCGTTGTATAAAGGGCATACATTATTGTATAAAGACCGTGTCTTTGAGGAGTTTTAATTGTATCAGGAGAATATAGACAACAAGCATTAAACCAAATAAATTATCTAGACAATACCACAGGTGATAACTGCTAAGTAAAAGGAAAGATAGAACAGGCCAGAGAGAATGTCTCCAAATTAATATCTTCACTCTGGACCTCTTCTTGTAATCCAGACTCATATATCCAAAACCAGATTGACATCTCTACCTCTCTGTCTCTGTCTGTATGTCTCTTTCTGTTTCTCTATCTCTCCTATCTCTCTTTCTCTCTGTCTCTGTCTGTAATAGGCATATCCAAAATGAACTCTTGATTTTCCTTCTGTTCTAGTTATTTATTGCTGCATGACAAATTATTCCAAAACTTGATGGCTTGTAATAATAGCCATTTTGTTATATCTCTTGTTTTATAGATGAGGAATTTGTTTAGGACTTCAGCTAGAGTGGTTCAAGCATCTGGAGATGACTGGAGCTATATTTCTAGGGCCTCTGCTCTCCATGTGGTGTCTGGTGGGTCTGGAATATTGAAAATGGCTTCTTTAATCACATGTCTGGACTGTGATGTCTGAAACAGCTGGGGACTGGCTGGTATCACTTTCTCCATGTTTGGCGATTTCATGGTAGTTGGACTTGCTATATGACTTCTGGCTTCTCCTAGAGCAACCATTCCAAAGGACAGTTCAAGACCAAAGAAGTGGAATATCCAGTGTCTTAAGGCCTGGGCCCAGATATTGGCACAGCTTCATTTTTGCTGTATGTCTAAGTTGTCACAGAGCCCAGCTACATTCAAGAAGAGGGATCATAATTATACCTCTTGATGAGAGGAGTGCAAACACCATAGTCCACTCTCTGGCCACAAATTTATATTCTTCCCACTTGAAAATACGTTCATATCCTTCCAAGAAAGTTTCATCCCAGTTGCACACTAGTCTTAGGCTTGAAGTTTAGGGTCTCATCTATATCAGATTCGGGTATAGATGGAGCTGTTCAGGTGTGCTTCCATTAAATCTGAAGACCTGGCCAGGCTCGGTGGCTCAGCCTGTAATCACAGCACTTTGGGAAACCGAGGTGAGTGAATTGCCTGAGCCCATGGGTTTGAGACCAGCCTGGGCAACTTGGTGAGACCTCATCTCTACAATAAATCAAAAAAGAACTAGCTGGGTGTAGTAGCACGTGCCTGTAGTTCCAGCTACTTGGAAGGCTTAGGCAGAAGGTTTGCTAGAGCCCAGCTTGTCGATGCTGGGGTGACCGTGAGTGTGCCACTGCACTCCAGCCTGGGTGATGGAGTGAGACTCCAACTTAAAAGATAGAATAAAAAAAATAAATAAAAATCTGAAGACCTGTGAACTTAGGAGACAAATGACTACAGCTCCCACACACACACATGCATACACAAACATACAATAGTAAGAGTAGTATACAGTAACTGCAGTAGGCGCTCATTGAAGAGGAAGGAAAGCAGGAGGAATATAACGTCACTGTTCACTGAAAATGAAGTTGAATACATATTGCCAGTTATCTTGATTAGATCCTTGTATTGCTTCTTGAGAAGATTCTGTGGCTCTTTGCCCTCTATACTGTTTGTTTAGTCCTGAGTCAGCCTTTCTTTTTCATAAGAAACAACTGAAGGCCGGGCTCGGTGACCCAGCCTGTAAACCTGTGCTTTGGGAGGCCGAGGTGAGTGGATTGCCTGAACCCGCAGTTTGAGACCGGCCTGGGCAACTTGGAGAGACCTCATCTCTACAGAAAATTAAAAAAAAAAAAAACTAGCCGGGCGTGGTAGCACGCACCTGTAATTCCAGCTACTTGGAAGGCTGAGGCGGAAGGATCGCCCAGCAGGTTGAGGCTGCGGTGGCCAGGTGTGGCCACTGCCTCCAGTCTGAGCGACAGAGTGAGACTCGAACCCCCCAAAAAAAGAAACAACTGAAGAATTATACTTCCAGACATGAGTGACCACCTCACCCTCAGGCCTAAAACAGACAACATATATGAAGCAATGGTTTCAAGATGTGGGACATGATCTCTAAGAGGTGGGAAACAAATGAGATGAGTCCTACAATCACCTTCTCTTATTGCTTTGAGAGTTTCCATGCTGTGATGCAAGGTGGGCCAAAACAGGCAAAAAGATCAAACTGTTTCCAAGCAACATAACTGCATTCTAGCACAAGGCTTAAAAATATTTATAGTAATAAAGGTATATCCAGGAGTTACCACAAGCCAAAATATCTGACATCCGATAAAAAATCACAGGCAAAGAAACTCTGAAATGGTAATTACATGGGTAAATACATGTTTTTTTATTCTCTAAATTTCTTTACAAGGATATTTCACTCTTTAAACAAAAATAACAAGTGTGAAGTTTATAACACACAAAAGTAAAATAAATGACACTAGCACAAAGGTGGGAAGGCGAGAAATGCAAGTATACTATAAGGTTGCTATACCGTTGACCCTTGAGCAATTTGGGTTTGAACTGTGTGGGTCCATTTACACATGGCTGTTCTTTGGCCTCTGCCACCCCTGAGACTGTGAGACCAACCCCTCCTCTTTCTCCTCCTCCTCAGTCTACTCCACGTGAAGACTGTGAGGATGAAGACCTTTGTGATCCACTTCCACCTAATAAGTCGTAAATATGTTTTCTCTGCCTTATGGTTTTCTTAGTAACATTTGGTTTTCTCTGGCTTATTTTATTGCAAGAATACAATACAATAAAATAGCATAGGATAAAATAGTATAGAATAATAGAACATTCAATATATGTATTAATCAACTGTGTTACTGGTAAATCTTCTGGTCAGCAGTAGGCTATTGTTAGTTAGGTTTTGGGGAAGTCAGAAGTTACACTCAGATTTTTTGCCCCAACCCTTATGTTGTTTAAGGGTCAACTGTACTACACTTGAAGTGGTGTGATGGAACATGAATATAGATTGTGATAAGTGAAAGATGTATAATTGTAAGCTCTAAAGCAGACCCTAAGATGAAAACAAAGATTTATAGTTAGGAAACAAAGATAAAATGGGGTTAAGATATATTCCATCTGGCAGCAAGTTCGGTGGTCCTGCGGATCTGTCTATTGCTTCAACAGTGTTTGGGTGGAACAGACCCGGGGACCCCCTCTCTTCCAGCCTCCCACTACCCTCCATTCTCCTCTCCACTTGCAACCTCCAAGACCACCTTCTCGGCCACCTCCTGTTTCTGGGATCACCGTTTTTGTGGTTTAGCTCCTTCTTGCCGACCAACCGTGAGCTCCCAGGTTTGCCAGAATTATTCCACCGAGGTGGAGGCAGCCGTCAACCGCATGGTCAATTTGTATCTGTGGGCCTCCTACACCTACCTCTCTCTGGGCTTCTATAATTGGCGGAGGAGAAGCAGGAAGGCGCTGGGCATCTCTTGAAGATGCAAAACCAGCGTGGCGGCTGCACCCTCTTCCAGGATATCCCGAAGCCCTCTCAAGACGAGTGGGGTAAAACCCTGGATGCATGGAAGCCGCCATGATCTTGGAGAAGAGCCTGAACCAAGCCCTTTTGGACCTTCATGCACAGGCGCCCATCTCTGTGACTTCCTGGAGAACCACTTCCTAGATGAGGAAGTGATACTCATCAAGAAGATGGGTGACCACCTGACCAGCCTTTGCGGACTGGCAGGGCCCGAGCCTGGGCTGGGCTAATATCTCTCCAAAAGGCTCACCCTCAAGCACGACTAGGAGCCCAGTGGCCTCTGGGGGGCCCCTCTCAAAGTTATCAGGGCTTCTTCTGCCTGAGCTTCCCCTTCCAGCCACTAGACAGCTTTTTAACCACCCTGGAGCCCTCTCCCAAGCCCTGGACCAAATAAGAATAAAGATTTTTGCAGCAGCAAAAAAAAAAAAAAAAAAATACTCCATCTAAATAAAGGCAGAAAAGCGTAAAAGGACAAATAGAAAACACATAATACAATTATAGATTTAAACATACGGGTTAAACATACTGGTACTCTTAATTTTCTGTTGCCGCATAGCAAATTACCACAAATTTACCAGCTCAGAACAACATGGGTTTATTATTTCATAGCTTCTGTAAGCCAGGTGTTCTGGTCTTCTGCTTAGGGTCTCAGGGCTGCAATTTGGCTGTTGGACAGGGCAGAGTTCTCATCTGAAGACTAAACTGGTGAAAGATCTACTTCTCCACGCACGTGGTTGTTTGCAGCCTTCACTTCCTTGCAACCAGGACTAAAAGCTTTGGGTCTTTTCTGTCTTTTGGTCAGAGGCTGTCCTCAGCTCCTACAGGGCATCAACACCTTACTGTAAGGTGTTTCCCTGCATGGCCACTTGCTTCTTCATGGCCAGCAAGAGAGGGAGATTCCTACAAGATGGCTGCTAAAATCTTAGGTTATCACATAATAACTTGAAAAAAATAATACACATCTTGTCACCATAATTAAGTAGTCCCCCTTGTCTACATTTTGCTCTCCATGGTTTCAATTACCCATGGTTAATCACAATCTGAAAACATCAAATGGAAAATTCCAGAAATCAACAATTTATACATTTTAAATTGCATGCCATTCTGAGTTGTGTAATGAAATCTCTTGTCATCCCACTTGTGACATGAAAATTATCCCTTTGTCATGCTTATCTATGCTGTCTACACTACACTAGTGACTACACTACCTGCCCTTTAGTCACTTAGTAGTAGACATCCTGGTTATCAGATCAACTGTGGTGGTATTGTAATGTTTGCGTTCAAGTAACTCTAATTTTACTTAATAATGGCCCCAAAGCATAAGAGTAATGATCCTGGATATGCCAAAGAGAAGCTGTAAAATGCTTCCTTTAAGTGAAAAGGTAAAAGTTCCCAACTTAATAAGGAAAGAAAAATATTGTATGCTGAGGTTGCTAAGACCTACAGTAAGACTAAGTCATCTGCAAAATTGTGAAGAAGGAAAAAGAAATTTGTGCTAGTTTTGATGTCACCTTGACTGCAGAAGTTATAGCTACTGTACTTGATTCAGATAAGTGGTTGATTAAGATAGAAAAAGTATTAAATCTGTGTGTAGAAAACACAAACAGAAATGGACTCCAGTTGAAAAGATCTTCCAACCAGGTTCAGTACTATCTGTGGTTTCAGATGGCATCCACTAGGAGCTTTGGAATATATTGCCCATAAATAGGAGGGCGCTGCTGTATTGGTTAAAAACAAGTCACAAGTCCTCACTCTCAAGGTGATGGGATCACACAAAGACGTGAAGACCAGGATTAGAATATAATGGAGGCTACCTTTAGAATCTGTCCATCAGTATTTTAAGACACTTATGGGAGTGATGTCACCAAGATAGCATAGTAGTAGATACAAGCCTTAATTCCCCCTTAAAACAACAATAGAAAAGGACAGCTATTCACTAACCCAATTAGACCTAGTTAGGCTCAAGGATCCATTTAACAGTCTATGGCCACAGAGTGGGAGCAAAAAATGGAGACTATCCAGAAAGGACTACTGTTGAGATTGGCATGCCTAAGATGCTATGAGATAGCTAGGAATGAAGAAACAGAGGATATCAGTATCAGTCATACAGTGAGAACCACTGTGGTTCCTAGCAGCCTGCTCTGCAGAGGACACTGGCATTTTTTGCCATTGAGGTAACCAACATTCCTTCCTTCCTAGGAACACAAGTGAGGGAAATTTTACGATACACTCGCATTCCCCCTTAAGAATCAGCCACTAGTGTGCCATTTCAGGACTGGAGCTGCCACCTCTCTGCCCATGCCTATGCTTCAGGCCTTGGCTCTGTTGCAACTTCACATGCCATTTATCAGGCACCTGTACCACTGCCTCCTTGAGCAGGCCCACATGCCAGACATAGTGCCAAGAGAGATCTCCTTGGCCCTGATTTTCTCAGTGGAAGAAAAGAGATGGGAAGAACCCAGCAACCATCACTACTGACAATTCCAACAGCATACCACCGGTATGGACATTCATAGCATTGACTGCTGAGGATGTCAACTTTGCTTTGTCAACACTGACCTCAGCTGTCAGAACTCTGTGGAGACTATGCTGCTGCATCCTCCCTGGAGCCAGAATCACTGTACCCCACCTAGCCATGGCCCTGGCATTCTCCCATAGGGAAAGATCTTTCTCCATTGACACTGCCCATAAAATCTGAAAGAGATGACTGTTGGACCAAATGCCCAGACATCAACATAAGGCAACAAGAAACATGAAAAACCAAGGAAACATATCACCACCAAAAGAACAATAATTTTCCAGTGGCCGACCCCAAGGAAATGAAGATCTGAACTGCTTGACATCAAATTTAAAATAATTATTATAAGGAAGCTCAGTGAACTTCAAGGAAACAGAGAGTCAATTCTATAAAGTCAAGAAAATAATAAACCAACAAAATGAGAAATTTAATAGTCAGAAATCACTAAGAAATTTTGGAACTGAAGGATACAATGAATGAGATGAAAAAATGGAGTAGAAAGCAACAGCAGTACTGATCAAGTGGGGAGAAAAATGTGCAAACTTGACAAATTGTTTGAAAATATATGTTGAGAGGAGAAAAAGAGTGAAAAAGAATGAAGAAAGCCTACAGGATTTATAGGACATCATCAAGAGAGCTAACAATTGCATTATAGAAGTTCAAGAAATTAGGATTAGAAACAATTAATAGCTGAAAGCTTCCCAAATCTGGGGAAAGATATAAATACCCAGGTAAAAGAGGTTAAAGGTCTCTAATAAAATTTAACATAAACAAGATTATATGTAGACATATAATCAAACTGAAAGACAAGGAGAGTGTCCTGAAAGTGACAAAAGCAAAGACAGATAGCACATAAAAGGCAGTATCAATAAGGTCATCGACAGATTTCTCAGCTCAAATCTTGCAGGCCAGAAAAGAGTGAAGTGATATATTCAAAGTGCTGAAGAATAAAGCTGTCAGTCAAAAATATATTACCTGGCAATGCTGTGCTTTAAAACTGAAGGAGAGACAAAGACTTTCTCAGACAAACCTGCTTGAAAATAAATGCTGACGGGAGTTCTTCAAACTGAAAGAAAAGGACACTAACTGGTAACATGAAAACATGAAAGTATAAAACTTACTGGCAAAAGCAAGTACATAGACAAATTCAGAATACATGAATACTGTAATCCTGGTATGTAAATCACTTATCTCTTGAGTGAGAAGATGAAAAGACAGTTATTAAAGCAATAATATCTACAGTAATTTAACAAATAGACAATAGAAAACTGTAAGTTGAACAACAAAAAACTGCATAAAATCTTATTTCTATGTGATCAAAGTTGTCAACTTATATACATTTATGTATATTTATATATGTTTGAGATGTGGGGTACAATTCAGAGTTAGGTATACAAATGTTCATTATGCAGGTACCCTTGTTCATCAGGTGTGCCCTTCCCTCCCCTGGCAGTTTCCTACTACTGCCAATCCCTTTCTTATAGTATTATGTTAATTGTTCACAGTCCGCTTATGAGTGAGAACATATGATACTGTGTTCTTTGTTTCTGTGATCACTATGTATGATAGACTCTAAATGTATCCAAGTTGTTGCGAAGTCCATATGTTTGTCCTTCTTTATGGCTGCAGAATATTCCAGTGTGTATATGTACCACTTTTTTTAAATCAAGCCCAGCTTTGATGGGCAGCATGGTTGGTTCCATGTTTTTGCTATTGTGAATAGAGCTGCAACAAACATGCGTGTGCATGTATCTTTTTTGTAGAATGACTTGAGTTCCTCCGGTATATTCCTAATAGGGGGATTGCAGGGTCATATAGAAGGTAATTTCTAGTTCTTTCAGAAATCACCACGCTGTCTTCCAAAGAGGTTGCACTAGTTTGCATTCCCACCAGCAGTGTAGAAGCATTCCTTTTTCTCTGCATTCTCACCAGCATCTGTTGTCGTTTGTTTTATTAATGGTGGCCATTCTTATTGGGGCTAGGTGGTATCTCAGTGTGGTTTTGGTTTACATTTATCTGATGATGAGTGAGGCTGAGCACTTTTTCATGTGTCTGTTGGCTGCCTGTATATCTTCTTCTGAGAAGTGTCTATTCTTGTCTTTTGTCCACTTTTTAATGGGGCTGTTTTTTTTTTTTT
>CAUYQG010079299.1:0-13309 GCA_963574415.1 Tarsius wallacei | reverse complement strand
CACTCTGTCGCCCAGACTGGAGTGCAGTGGCCGCTGCCGGTCACTGCAGCCTCGACCTGCTGGGCTCCGGCGATCCTTCCGCCTCAGCCTTCCAAGTAGCTGGAACTACAGGCATGCGCTACCACGCCCAGCTAATTTTTTTTTAATTTATTGTAGAGATGAAGTCTCACCAAGTTTCCCAGGCGGTCTCAAACCCGCGGGCTCAGGCAATCCACTCACCTCAGCCTGCCAAAGCACGGGATTACAGGCTGAGCCACCGAGCTTGGCTGGGCTCATTCAGTTTAAACACACTCAATATGAGTGCGAGTGTATGTGAGTGTGAGTGTATGTGACCATGTGACCATGTGTGTGTGATGGGACAATAATAGTTCCTACCTCAAAGGACTGTTGTAAAGATACACTGAATGTATGTAAAGGACTTAGCACAACCCATAGTATGCCCTCAGTAGATGCAAGCTAGTGTTGGTGTTATTTTAGAATGCAGGGCTTGAGTTCAGTCTGGAGAAGGAGAAACTTGCTGGCCAGGCTGGAGATGAAGATTTTATGCTAAAACTTAGTGGCTATGTCTGGCTAGTTTCAAATATGTGCCTAGGCCACATTCTAGCACTGGGACAATATAATTTTTTAGTATGTTGGCTTATCAGAATGTACATGTTCCCATTGGGAGCCATAGCATTATATCATGTGCATTTGGATACTTTCCTTGTCTCTACTCAAACACATGGCAGGTGGAAGGCTGTGGTTTTACAAGTGGTGTATACTGGCCTGAAGCTCCGGTCAGCAGGTCTGTGTATGGGAGTACAAAATAGAAGAGCCACAGCACTAGGGCTACAGCCAGGAAGATGCATTAGAAAGGAATTAACTTGGGAGGATATGGATTAGCGAATAAAAGGAGAAGAAAGGGAAGCTAGAGAAGAAAGGAAGGAGCAAAAAGGGAGGAATAAAAGGGGGATGGACAGGACACGTAAGATCATTCAGCTGCCCCCAAACTGAACTTACAATGTTTTCTGTGTTCTCTTTGGAAGAGGAGTTGACTTGTGCAGCATTCAATGGAAACTTGTTGATTGACACTGAGTTGGGCACAAGTTCAATGTGAGTGTGCCTTCAGCTATTTATTTGATTTTTAAAAATTGCACCCTTTGCAGTAAGACTGTTTAGTTTCTACTGGCGCCCTGGGGCAGTGAGTTTAGATTGTTAAAATAGCAGCCATTAACACTCTCTGTGTTATGACATTGTCTTCCCTGCCCCCCTTCAGAGGAATTGGGCATGAGGTTGTTTGACAAAAGTTTAATTCTCCTCTCCCCACCAAAAGAAACTGAGATTCCTCTTCTGAGTCAGAAGCACATTTCCTAGCCCTAACTCTGAAAGCCTCCAAGTCTGCCTACCCGCTCCCTACCATCCCCATACACACACACACACACACACACACACACACACACACACACACACACACACGTGACCCTCACATACACACTAGAATACACACACACTCACATACACTCTCACATGCTCACATCCACACCCATCCCACAAGCTAGAGAAGCCCTGGGGAGCTCTTGTGCTTGTCTTTCTGTTCTTTTGTTTTGCTTTCCTTTATTTGCTTTGTTTTGATTTGAAATCAGTCTTTGGAATTACATTGGATAATTTTTTCATGTTATTAATAGTGCTGTGGAGAGAGCATGTAAGGACTTTCTCCTCAGTCCTGGCCCTGCATGCTTCTCCAGACTAATGAATACAATGTTGAATTTCATTGATCAATCAGATTGGTCTTTGTCAGACTTCACATACAATATCTCTTGGGCAAATACATAAAGAAGAACAAAATTATGAAATTTACAGCAACTTGGATGGATTTAGAGTCTGTCACACTCAGTGATCTATCACAGAAACAAAGAACTGAGTACCACATGTTCTCACTCATACACTTACCCTGAACAATTATCATAATAATACAAGAAAGGGATTGGCAGTAGTAGGACACTGCCAGGGGAAGGGGGTACACTTCATCAATAAGGGTACATGATTTCAAACCAGGTGAAGTGGGGACCAAAGTCAGGCCCAAACTTTACCTGCACAATGACCATTATACCTGATCCTGAATTGTATCCCATGACTTTTAAATAAATAAATAAATAGAAAGAAAGAATACCTCTTGGGCAAATAGCCCAGGGAGCTCTAAAAGATGCATGAATTCCTGGATTATACAGATTATTTAGAGGTCTGCTTAAAAGGAAATTTTTCATGAGAGGACTCTATGGCTATGGCTTTCCCAAAGGCCCTGGAAAAAGATCAAAGGAGCAGAGACAATGGGGTAAGTGTGAGCAAGGCAATAATCTTCATGTGGAGCCCCTCCTCTCCAGGTCAGCATTGGTCACAGCTGAACAGCCACCATGAGCCCAGGTAGAGAAGGCATGGAAGGGAAGTTCTGTGTTCTCTGGATATCTTTGGTACATACTATCTATACCAGCACTGTTTAACAGAACTTTTGCAATGATGGAAACATTCTATATCTGTATTCTCCAATATGGCAGCCACTAGCACAAGTGGCTGTTGGACACTTGAACTCTGGTGTGAGACTGAGGGACTACATTTTAAATTGTATTTATTAATATTAATTAGTTTAAATGCAAATAAATGCATGTAACTAGTGGCTACTGTAGTATATGACACAGTTCTATTCATTCATTGGCTACTTTTGTGCTGCTTTGAATTTAGTTTTATACCTCCTGTCTATTCAGTGTCTTGCACCTAGAATATTACACCACTTGAGGACAGGAGTCATATATTCTACAGCCATAGAAAATTATACCTTGAAAAGATTTTTGTCCCTGCATTTGAGATAGGGAGACTGAGAAAGACTCTGTAATGTTCCTGAAGCCACAGTGCTTATTAGTAACATTAACTGAGCCTGGAACCCAAGCTCCTTCCTTTCTTCTACCACATCTCTCTTGCAGACAAGTTTCAAAGGAGTAAGTAAATACACTCTTTTTCTCAACTTTTTTCACTGCTTATAACTGAGATTCATCCCCTGATATTTGGCAATAATTTGGATCCCAAGTCTAAATTTATCTTCTCATGTACCAAGGCAAAAAGTAGGCTCTGAATAAATGTTTGTGAAGTGAATTAATTCTCTAAGGCTTTCATGTTGTCCATTATCTTTTCTGTTATATTTTTCAAGAAAATCTGTTTCTGTCTCAATGCATCAGAGTCAGCCCAGCACTTATGCTGTCTCAGCCTAGGAAGATGGGGTCCTCTATGGATATGGCCATGGTTTCTGCTAGTGCTCAGGTATAGACTAGAGAACCCTGAGCAGCTGCCTGGCAGGCTGATTCACTTTGGATTCTTGGCCTCACTGTATTCTGAATTCTTTTTTTTTTTTTTTTTTTTTTTTTTGAGTTGGAGTCTTACTCTGTCGCCCAGACTGGAGTGCAGTGGCACGCTCCCAGCCACTGCAGCCTCAACCTGCTGGGCTCCAGCGATCCTTCTGCCTCAACCTTCCAATATTCTGAATTCTTTAGACTTGATGGTAACCAAGGACATTAGGCATAACACCCTCCCTCCTCCACCTTTTAACAAAAACCTAGAACTGAACATGCCACAGAAAGGACTTGGGGGCCATATCTTGCCAGTTACCTTAGAAAGTTAGGGAAAACACCCAGTCCAAACTAACCTCAGAATCAACTGCTGAAAGGGAAGACAATTTAACTTATAATCTCAAGTAAAATATCCTTTTGTTTCCTTTCTCCTCTCTGTTTCCCATCCCAGGCCTTTGCCCTCAACCCATAGCCAATGAACAGTAATACAGCAATAGCTGAATTGAAACAAAACCTGTTAACAGCAACCAAGGGCAGAGTTTCAGCCAAGCAGCTGGTTTTTCCGGGCAGCCCTGTCAAGAGCCAAGCAGAGGCAAGGGAGAAAATAACCTGTGTCACATCTGCAGTCGAATGGCTAGCTTGATTGCTGGTACCACCTAATGAAGGAGTGATCTGGTACTGAGATAGAAGGCTTCCAGGGACCCGCCCAGCTCTAAAAATCTTAAGCCCAAGCATAGCCATTGGATGCCAAGGACACTGGAGAAAGTCTTTGGAGCATGTAGAACACCAAGCCAATTGGAGTGCCTGGTAGGTCAGCCCAAGATTCCTAGCATTCCAGCCACACCATATACACCCCCACCCCCGGAGGGCAGCCAGTGGCCACAGCAGAGGTCTCATCCAGCAGGCTGAGACCCTCCAAGAGCCTGTTTCCTCACTTAGGGCTTGCCTGTTTGCCCTGTGCTGAGTTCAGGGATATGGACAAATCGTACCTCCCAGTTTAGCCTGAGAATCTGACTTGCCATGGACTCTGCAGGCAGTGAATCATTTTGAGCAAGCACTTAAGCAACTTTCCACTGAGTCATCTGAGGCTGTCAAGTTCACTAATCCTGACATATATTGTGTATATCCTTTGTTCAGATCCTGTCCCCATCTTGATACTGGGAGAGAGGGGTTATAAACAACAGAACTTTAACGATATGCTTGTTGGAAGTTGAAAGTTTTAGGACTCCCTTTGCCTTTCTATTTCCAAAAAGACCTGAAGCACTAAGAGAAATCCTGCTGGTACCAACTTTTGATCTGTGTGTGCTTTTTAACTGCATAGCTACCAAGAGTATGTACTCTTTACTCTGAGTAGCAGTGCACATTGGATTTCTTTTCTATACCCTCCATGAAGCTGTTTGTATTTGGCTTATTCTAGACCAGAGGCCAGCATTTTTTTTCTGTAAAGGGCCAAATAGTAAATATTTTAGCATTTTCAGGCCATGCAGTCTCTGCTGCAATGACTCTTCTCTTGTAATGTGACATAGTCATAAACAATATGTAAATGAATGGACATGGTTGCATTCCAATAAAACTTTATTTATAAAAACAAGTCACAGGTCAGATTTGGCCTATGATCCCTATGCTAGACACAAAAAGCTAAGTCAAATTAGTAGATGATAACTAGTTTCAGTTGCTAGAGTTCCCATGAGTATCACATTGGGGAAGAGACTACTATTCTCAATTTGGGGGGAAACAGATGTAGAAATTGTAGGAATATTTTCATCTTTCCCATTTTAAATATCAAAGTCCATTGCTTGTCAAATATTGGTCACCCTGTAGTAAGCAGAATTGGCTAATTTTGATGCAGTAATGACCTAAGAATCTCAGGGCTTAAAGCAACGATGTGTATTTCTTACTCAAGCTACCTGTTAATCTCAGGTGGACTCATATCATTCTCACCTCAGGATGCTGGCTGATAGAGTCTCACCATCTGGAATTTAGGTCCAGCAGCATTGGAAGGAAACATAGCAAACTGTGCCCTAACTCTTAAAAGACTTCTGGCCAGAAGACTTTGATTACTTCTGCTTGTCTGACCTTGACCATAACAAGTCACATGGCCATGAGTAGACTTCTGCAGAATAGGGAAATGCAATGCTGCCATGTGCCTGGAAGGAGGAGAATTAGAATATTGATGAGCAGCCCTAATCATAACCGTATACTCCAAGAACTCCTTTCCAGGTTTCTCCTTGCCTGCCTTTAGGTTACCTGGCCTAACTGTCTCTTTTGCCCAACCCTGCCTGGCTTCTATTAGCCATGCTGATCTTGACATTGTCACATGGGGGAGAGATAGCTTACAGACTAAAGCATTGGGACAGTAATCATTCCCTAAAATGCTGTGTAGACCAGCCACGAACATGAAGTCAGGCCTACGTGCCATTGGATCCAAGGATTGATTACCATTGGGCAGCAAGCTTGAGGAAAATTGGACCGTCTTTGCCTCTGGTTTTGATTTCACTTTGGTTTACTTTTAATGGTAATTTGAATCAGAGGGTACTTCTAAGCATATTGACTGTAGGCTGTTTCTGCCCTTAGTGCTATGGAGAGCAGGTGTCAAGATGGAAAAGGGATATGGAAAGTGAAAGATAAAAAGTATAGGTGATATTAACGCAATATTATGGTACAAAGTGAAACATATGGCCCATGATTTTGGAGGAGAGAATGTATTTGTAAAGACAAAAGAATTAGGGTAAGCCAATTGCTCTGACAATCCCAAAGTCTCAGTGACTAAACACAATGAGGGTAAGGGTGGAGGGACTTTGGAGAGGGAAGGCTCCGCTCCATGCAGGCATTCAGGAACCCATGTCCCTTTCACTGTAGTGGCCTTGCTTTCCTCTAGGGCCTCAGAGTCCATCTCTGGATCCTTTGTATGTGGGCCTTAGTTTAGGGAAAAGAAAGCAAAGAAAGTTGTGTAGGAAATTGTATAGGTCAGGCTTCAAAGGCATGTGCATCATTTCTTATCACATTCAGTTGACTAGAACTCATTCACATGGCTCCATCTAACTGCAGGTAGGACTGTGAAATGTAGTGTAGCTGGGTGCCAGGGGTGGGGGATGAAGATGAGTTTGCTGAATGCACTGCATTGTGAATACTATGGTATATTTGTCTTAAGCAAGGGTGAATCTTTGTAGGATAGGGTAAAAAGTCATCACCAACACACTCTCAATATTGAAATGTTTGCCACTCATAGAACATTGTAGGCCTTGGTGAAATAAGAGTCTAGTCCTGACCTCAGAGGCCTTGTATTATAAATAGAGATAAGTGCAATTTCCCCACATTTTGCTTCATACGTTACATAGCCACTGAACCCATATATAAGGGCACTTACGTTCTCACTGATAAAGAGGCTAGGGGTATGTGTCCTAGAGAGAAACATGAAGGAGATGACATTCAGTGAAGTGATGATCAGTGACCCTGGATAACTCATTGTGAATTCTAAACTGCTCATAAACTTACAAAGTAAAAGGATGTCATTAAAATGGGAACTATATGACTAATCTTTGTTCCCTTTTTGCCCTGGCTATCAAGGCATTCAGAGTCCTTTCACACTCACATACAACAGTTGTGTTAATTCTGTTGGTTGTTATTTCTTGTAGCTACTTCTTTGCTCAGGGTTTTTCTATTTTCATTTTTAATTACTTCATAGTATATGCCATTTGTTGCAGAAAGGAGAAAAAGTTTAGGTATAGTTGTTTTTTTTTTTTTAATTTATACTAGATTTAAAGACTAGTGTTTGTGGGAAAAAAAGATTTTTCTGTGTGTGTCATTACTCTCTGCACAGCTTGTTGTACATGGTGTAGATTTGGAAAAGAATTTTAGGTCAAAGAAAAGCTGAACTCTGTAAGTTTGCTATAAGTGAAAGGAGTAGTACATCACACTGTCAAGGGCAGCTAGAGCTTTGGGGTCTAACCTAAAGCTGTTCTTCAGAATGGAGAAAGCCTTTTCAGGTTCCCATTCTCTCTAGCCATGTTTTGAATATTTAGGGATCAGGTCATTTGTATCTATTGTTTTCTGTAGTCCAGAGCTTCCCAAACATTTTGGAGCCAATTATTTGTTGTGGGGTCATCCTCTGCATTGCAGGATGTTAAACAGCTTTCCTGGCTTCTACCCACTTAGATGTTAGTAGTACCCTCTCCAACTCATGACAATCAAACATGTCTCCAGACACTGCCAAATGTCCCCTGGAGGAAAATTGCCCCCAGGTGAGAACCACTGCAGTAGTTGTTTTTTTTGTTGTTGTTGTTGTTTTGTTTTTTTGAGTTGGAGTCTCACTCTGTCGCCCAGACTGGAGTGCAGTGGCCGCTCCTGGCCACCGCAGCCTCGACCTGCTGGGCTCTGGAGATCCTTCCGCCTCAGCCTTCCAAGTAGCCGGAATTACAGGCATGCTACCACGCCCGGCTAATTTTTTATTTATTGTAGAGATGAGGTCTCGCCAAGTTGCCCAGGTGGGTCTCGAACCCGCGGGCTCAGGCAATCCACTCACCTCGGCCTCCCAAAGCGCTGGGATTACAGGCTGAGCTACCGAGCCCGGCCTACAGTAGTCTTAAAGTTGTTGTTGTTTAATTTTGGATAGGCACCCTTACGTTTCTAGGATCCTAGGCTGTAATTAAATGTATTTTGCCATTTCTTATAGGATAGAAGTTGGAAACAAAGGTTATAGGTGGCAGGGAGTTCAGTTCTAAGATTGACTGCACTTGTACCTTGGTAGAGTGAAGATTGAGGCAGTGTGAAACATGGCATATGTATGTTCAGTACTCAGTATTCATTAACCTTTGAGAAGCTGGCTTGTTTGAAGGGCATTATTGAAGGTTCTGAATAAGATAAACTCTTAGAACCAGAAGCCCTAAACAATACTTCTCAAACTTCACTGTGCCCATAAATCACTGAGGATCTTACTGAAGTGCAAATGATGATTCAGTAGGTCTGTGGTGGGGGTGTGAGGTTCTGCATTTCTAGCTAACTCTCAGGTGACATTAATGCTGCTGGGCTCATACCACACTTTGAGTAGCAGATTGGTGGTCTCTGAAAAGAGGAGCTAGACATCCAGACACCATATTTAGGTTCTGCAGAGGGAATTCCCCTTTTGGAGATTATTACATTGACCCAGTAACTAGTAAAGTCACCTGCAGTTCTTAAACACTCCCTCTTTCTTCTGCTCTCAAGAAGGTACAACCTCAAGTTGGTATCCTCCCTCTCTTCTCCCTGGTTCTCCACAGCCATTTAAAGCTAATGTGAGGTGAGGTAGTCAAGTATTTCCTTATGATCAGCTGCCTTATATTTTTTAGACCTTGTGTGCCTGTGTGTTTGTGAGAGAGAGTGATTTCCTTTTCAGAGAAAACAATGAAAGAACTTAGGAAAAGCCATTATGGTGACAGCAGTCTGTTTAGGTGACTATTCTATCATAGCTGGAGTTTCAAATAATGCAACTTCTAGAGCAATATAGTGCAACTTCTGCACTTCTGGAGCCACAGACCTTGGTGCCATTTCTTGTTTGACCACTTTCTTACCTTATTTCCTGATAATAGCCATGCCTACCTCAGAGGGTGAGTAGGGTGAAAAGAGCTAATTAACATGAACCTGAAGTCCTGAGCACAGAGCCTGTTCCGTGTCAGCACATCAGTAAATATTAGTTGTTAATATTACTGGTACGATTACTGTAATTATTGGAACTGTGATGCTCAAACCCTTCTGTCTCTAAGTTGTTTGTATATGTTGCCCTCCCTTCAGTGACTTTTTTCATTATGTGCAGTGATAATCAGGGATGAAGTAGCGTGTCAAGTTTGAAATCACTCCCACCAGAGCCCATGTTCTGTGTGACCCCTTTTTTGAGAATTATTTGTCTAAAGCAAGGATTGAGCATCGTATTGCTTTTCCAGCCTTGGCAAATCCAAAGATGGTAATATACCTTATTTACCTGAATAATCTCTGACCCCTACAATCACCTTTATGCCTAATAACTTTCTTATGAGCATCTAGCTGCCAAAAGAAGGACCTCAGTTTCAAACTGGAAATTTTTTTTAGATCTTTGACATACCATTACTCTTCATACCTCTATTTCCTAAGGAATTGTCACCATCCCTTGGCAATTAGTGGTAGAGTTTTTTAGAATCTAGATTTCCTGAACTTTTTCTTTCCTTTCTCTGTATTGTGTACTCTTCTCTAAATTACGCCACCTTCACCAGGGACTTTGGCTTCGGTTATTAAAGGATTTCCTAGGAGGAGCGACATGATACTTTCTCTAGTAGTTCCCTGACAAGGCAGATGAGCTGCCTCCTTTCGTCTCCAGGAAGAGGACTGCATTTTCCTGACAGCACTTCCCCTGCTCTAGCAGCCTGCAGCCTTGTCTGCCACCACCTACCTTCTCTGCAGCTTCTGCCAGTGGCCTCCAGGGACCACTTTCTGAAGGCTGCTGTGAGCAGTTTTCCAAACACAACAAAATGCACATGTTGGGGGATACGTTTTCTCAATTAATCCCCAAGTACCGAATGCCTCTTTTCCTCCTTTTGTATTAATGTGATAGCAGTGGGCTCTTTCAGTCGCCTCCTTGACAGGTCCTGCCTCCAACCTTATTGTCTCTCTTCCAGTCATCCCAGAACAGCTTTTGAAAGATGTAAATCTCATCAAATCACTTGACTGCTTAAATCATTTCACTGACTTCTCATGGTATACAGAAAAATTACAAACTCCTGGGCTTGACTTCTTTGTATCTCTAGGTGCCTGATGTTGTTGGGCTGTTGTTGCAAATGCCAAACTGCATGGTTCCAGTCACTAGCACTATACAGTATATCACAGGGGGAGCGTCTTGATTTATAGGGCTTGCTAATGAAAGGAAAAGATACAGGAGACGCTATCAGCCACCTAGGAGAAACAGGACTTAGCTGAAGTGTGGAAGTGACTGAGTGTGGAAATGGGGTCCTGAATTCAGTAATTAATAGTGTCCATGAGATGGCAAGTATCCAGATCCTCAAAATATCTAGGTACTAGATGGTGCAGGACAGCATTTTCCAAGGGGTGTTCTTGGTTGTTCATAGTTGTTACCTAGGTGGGAAAAAAAAGAGTTCAGTTGTTCAGCAAAGTCAGTCAGAGGAAATGCTGAGTTGTAATTAAACAGGTTTCTTTACCATAGGACTTCAGAGATCCTTTAACATGCTGAAAGGGACCTTGTGAACGGTGAATGTGGATCTTTTCCCAACTTTATTTGAAGCACAGAATTTTGTTTTCACAGAGCATCTTGTGGACTAGTAGTGCTCTGCAGAGCAGACTTGGGAAATGCTGGTGTAGGCAATACAAAGGAATGCTTGACTGAACTCCCCACTGTCTCATCCAGATGCCTCACATTGTTTCTGTAAATGCTGCTTGAGGGTAGTGACTAATTTGTCCATTTCAAAGGGTCATTGACCTTCAAAAAAAAGCCTGGTTCCCGAAGTATTAGAACTAACCAAGTAATAGTAGAACTCATTCTTTATTTAGGGAGCTGAGGAGGGCAAAACCTGTTATTAACAATTAGGTGTCATGCAGGAATAGTTTATTTAACATTTTCATTGCAACTACAAGTTCATTTATTATACCTTTGGAAGTCAGAAATTTTTAAAACCCATAGTATAGTAGCAAAGGAGTAATGCAAACCTATCATCCCCTATTCAGATGAAAACTTGATATTGAGAAATTAGCCTCTGAAAAGAGGGCTTTGTGTTTTTTCTTCCTCAATTATTGGACTGGATTTTAATGGGCTTCTCTAGCCCTCATTTTTTGTTGCTCGAAGTAATATTAAGAGACTAAATGGCAGTGTCCCCTTGGCATCTCTGGGCCTCATTTTCATCTGTCAAAAGAGAGAAGGGGCCATTTCCAGTTTCCTCTTGGAGATATAACCCTAGGAGGCTTATGTAATGAGATTGGAATGGTCCATGAGCTGAATAATGGAGCTGATGATAAAGCTGCTCAGTAAAGTGGAAGAAGAGATTTTGACAGGAAAGAACGTAGAGGTTCCCTCTGAAGATTGGATTATGAGAAGCTTCCGCCAGTAAGTACTCTCAGCACACAGAAAGCTGAAAGTGAGTGTGCAGAACCCTAGAGCCCTAGAATCTGGAAAGAATTGCCTGTGGAGATCCCATATTGCTGAAGTGTAACCAATAGGGGCCTCGCTTTGTATTGCTATAGTGGGGGCACCTCTTTTGGATCCAAGAACATGGAGAATCTGATAGAACCCATGGACCCTTTTCTCAGAAGAATTCACACACCCGCGTACACTCAAAACTCTGTAACTCACTTCAGAATCACTTTTGAGTCATGTTTATTTCTCCCTAGCTGTCTGAACCTTAAATGAAGGACCACCTTCCCCTGGATGTGCACGTTTATATCTTAATGGCATTAATTATAGATTCTTAACATTGAAGCATTACTATTTGAATGTTTTGTTCCTCCGTGCCATGCTCTGTTCCAGTGCTAGTGCCAGCAGGAGCTAGAGAAGTATAAAACATAGACCCTGTCTTGTTTGTACTACTTGATTTCGTATAAAGCAGTACACCTGCTATCAGGTGCTAGGCTGTAGGGTACAGACAAACAGACCATTAAAGTTTCTGCAAGAAATCAGAGTGTTTGATGAGTTGTGGGGGTTGGGTAGGATATGAGTAAGCAAAGGGTAGTCTGTAGGGGAGGGGGGTGGTTGGATCTAGCATGAGTCAGAGCAGAGTTGGCAAAGAGCACAGTATGGGGAGGGATGGGCCAGTATGGAGTAGAGCATTATTTAGCCAAGTGGCACATCCACAGGAGATACATCTGTAAGATGTGCTTCATGACCCTGGCTGGACTATGCTGTGATACTGCTCCTTGGGTGCTTACTCACAGGAAGGTGACTGACACTACAGGGCTAGAATTGCTACCTGAAAGACAAGAGGGTCCCAACCTGAAGGGCCATTTCTGAGTTGGCAGAACCACTGTGGGACATAGTAACCTCTGCACCCTGGACTGCCAAAGCAGACGCAATTAGAAATCTCTTTTTGCCTTCGGATGGAATGTACTTGGTAAGTGGGAGATAATCACCATTGATTGGCTTGTTGCATTTAGCTGCTTTATTCCCTGAACTTCTTCAAATGGTATAATTGTTTTTGTTCTTACTATTTCCCTGTGGAAGAGAAGCAGGTGGAATGATTACCCCCAACAAACACACATCTCTTCACAAACACAGAAAGTTCTTTAGACACTGAAGCCCAGAGATGCAAAGTAACAGCAGTCCCATCACACAGCAAGCCAATGGCACAAGATTACCAAGAACACATGTGCTTCTCCCCACCCAAAAAAGAACCCAAATCTATGCCCAGTCTGTAAGCACCCCTTGCTTCACAGAGACATGGTTCTTCTTACACATACTCTCTCCCCAAGTCATCCTTCCCAGCCATCTGCCTGACAAGATGGCATATTCAGGCAGGGTCAGCTACTGACTGACAGCAGCTGAAACATGAATGGAAGTGGGATGAAAAACAGACCACAGATGGGGTCCGGATGAGGAGGGGGAGAACTGGGATTAAACCAGGGTGTGAGCTTTCAGCGCCCTCTTCCATGTTCTTCTCGCCAGCTGGAGCGGCAGATGACTGTTTCCTCTCACTCGGCACCTTCTTGGTTGGGACAGAGTGTTGTGTCTGTCTGTTTAGCTGCAGAGTGATCTACTGAATCTGCTACAAGAATTTTCTGGCCTGGGACCTCATTGGGGGTTGGGCCGGGGGTGGGAGTAGGCAGGGCACTAGTCTTGCTAAAAGTACAGGTCCACACAGAGTCTCCTGGAAGATTCTAAGCAGAAAAGTCTTCCCCTCTATTGGCCTCCTCCTTTAGCTCAGCTGTCTGGCAGACCCATCCTATCTCCCAAGGTATGGATACTTTATGGTGGGGGATACTGGACAAAATTATGATTTGCCCCCTCTGCCCCTTTGTGGTTCTCCCTTTCTATCTTTCTTTCTTTCTTT
>CAUYQG010079293.1:0-23106 GCA_963574415.1 Tarsius wallacei | reverse complement strand
GGAGGCTGAGGTGAGCGGACTGCCTGAGCCCGCGGGTTCGAGACCCACCTGGGCAACTTGGCGAGACCTCATCTCTACAATAAATCAAAAATTAGCCGGGTGTGGTAGCGCGCGCCTGTGGTTCCAGCTACTTGGAAGGCTGAGGCGGAAGGATCGCCGGAGCCCAGCAGGTTGAGGCTGCAGTGGCTGGGAGTGGCCACTGCACTCCAGTCTGGGCGACAGAGTGAGACTCCAACTCAAAAAAAAAAAAAAAAAGTCAAGAACAGATCTTTTGATTTCTAGGCCACTAAAAGAAGAGAAAAACTGCTTAACTTCCAAACAAAAGGGGAAAAATAGAGTAGCAGAATAACAACACGGGTAGTCACTGGACCCAACCTCCTACTGAACCCCCTTCCAGCCAAAGACAAGGCATGTTTGCTTAGAAACAAGACACGTGAGGACATACAAGCATAAAGAGGCTCAGTTACTCACCTGAAGTCACCTGGAATAAGTGAAAGACTCCACATCCAAGCCCGAGCCTCCTGGGGGAGACACCATGCTCTCAGCCGCTATACTCTGCTGCCTCCTGCGCAAACATCCACGGCCCGAGGACTGCCAGGTCCAGACGCGAAGTCCTCAGTGGGAAGACAGATGGCACCAAGACACTGAATTCTACTTGATGTCACTCAGCAACACCCTCTGCTGGGGCTGGAGAGGAGGCATGGAGAGTCCTCCCAACCCAGGGCAGTCCACCCTCTCCTGGGGCAGCTGTCCCGTTCCTAACGTCCTAATGCAGACAGACTTCAGGTCCCTACTGTCCATACTCAGGTGTTGTCCTGGTGATCCCATTTCCTAATCCCACAAAGGAACTTGTCTTGCATTGCAGCACTGGTGTTCAGTGCCATTTTGCCCTACACCCCCCACAGGAACAGATGCAGTTGTTCTTCAGGCTTTCACCTCAGACACATTTGCTAATAAAATCAGAGCCATGCATTCCTCCCGTTTACTCATGCTCTTACTTCCCCCCCACACTCTCTTGTATTTTTCCCTCTTGCATATCATCCTCGGGAAGGGGTAGGGGCTGGTCCTAGACCATCTTTGGTCCTGGGCTGGCCTGGAAGGCTTCAGCCCACACCAGCTCATTGGATTTGTGCTAAAGTCCATTAGGGGGCTGAAGGCCAGAGTCTAGGTTGGGTCTAGCGTGCCTGTCCGGCTGTCAGAGCATCCAAACCACAGGGCCGCAGCAGGGATGTGTCCTGCCCCGGCACTGGGGCACTCCGAGCACCCTCCAAGGCATAGCCTCCTTCTCACGCAAGCTGCCCTCCCAGAGGGCAGGCAGTGCCTGAGGTCCATGGTGCCTCAAGTAGGGACAGGTGAGGGCATGTGAAAACCTCAGGTCACCCAACCATCCAACACAGCCAGAGCTGGTCTCATTCTCTCCATCGGAAGCCCAATCGGTGCCCAGTGACTGACCACCAGGGGAGGACTGGCCCAACAGGGCCTCCTTGTCGCCGGCCCATCAGCATCCAGACTCACTGCAGGACGCCTGGACCAGTCTACAGCGGCCCTTGCTGAGGCCGCTCTATTTCCTACTCCACTCGCAGAACTATCAACTTGGCACCCAGATGCCATCGCTGCCTCCTCCTTGCTGACTGCCTGTGGTCTCTGTGCTGAGCACTTGCAGTCTAGCTCAGACCTCCTCTAGAATGGCTGTTCATGACCTTTCCGGCTTAATCACCCCTACCTGCCAGGATCAACTGCTATTCCATCCTCTTCCACCCAGTGCCTGGGACAATGAACAGTGCCCAGCAGACCCTCAGGCATTCACTGAATAAATTAGTCCAAGTGTGGACAGGGTCAGGCCTGCCAGGGTCCCATGTAGAGAACAGGGACCAAGTGTGGCCAGCACGTTCCAAAGTGGAGTTGAGTGACAGAAACGGTGTCTCCCTTTCCACTACTCAGATCCAACCCTCAAAACTTACAGGTAGGGAACTGGAGACAGGGTGAAAGAATTGTTCACTTACAGAGGTGTGGACACTACTGTAGAGAGCCAGTGTTGAGGCTCACCTGAGCTTTAGAAATTCAGGCGGGCTGCGGACCCTGAGACCATCAGGATGAGTTTGGGAGCTGATGGCCCATTTCCCTCCTTTACTGTTTGGCATGTTCCAGTAACAGGGACTTTGACGAAACTTAAAGCTCTGAGAGTATGACACGCATGGCTTACTTTAGGAGTCCATTGTTCCCGTTTCTCACAGACTGTGGTTTCGGCTTTAACTCAACACAGTTCAAACTCAGATCACATTTGGAAGCCTTTAATATGGTACAAGCGTCTTTATAAGATTTAAATGTATACTTATAGAATTAATATATACATATGGAGAGCTGCTTTTAGCTTTAGATAGTATAGATGATTATTTAGTAGCCGGAACTATAGGCATGCACTACCACATTCAGCTATTTTTTTTATTTATTGTAGAGATGAGGTCTCACCATGTTGCCCAGGCTGGTTTCAGGCAATCTGCGGGCTCAGGCAATCCTCTTGCCTTGGTCTCCCAAAGTGCTGATATCACAAGCTTGAGCCACCATGCCCAACCAAAGTCTTCTATAGAAGCAATGTAAAGGTGTGGGGAAAAATATTCCATGCAAATGGAAACCAAAAACATGAAAGAATAGTCATTCTCATATCAGATAAAACAATCTTTAAATTAACAATATTAGAAAAGATAAAAATGATTATTATATGATAAAATGATCAGTCCTTTGAGAAGACATATAATTGTTATGTCTTCTCATAGGACTGATCATGTGTGTGTGTGTCTAATACTAGAGCCTCAAGCTTAATACAAGTTCTAGTAGACCAAAAATAAGAGATAGACAATACAATAACACTGGGAGACTTCAACCCTCCACCAACAGCAACAGCCAGATCATCAAGGCAAAAAGTCAACAAAGAAATACCATAGTTAAACCAGACTCTAAAACAAATAGAACTAACAGATATCTACGTTCCAATCCAACACTACAGAATACATATTTTTCTCATCAGCACATGAAACATTTTCCAAGATAGACCATATAATAGGCCACAAATCAAGTTACAATAATAAAAGAATCAAAATCATATCAAGCCCCTTCTCAGACAACAGTAAAATAAAACTAGAAATTAACTCCAAGAAGAACTCACAAAACCAAACAGAGACATGGAAGTTAAACAATCTGCTCCTGAATGATCTTTGGGTCAACAAAGAAATCAAGGTGGAAATTTAAAAATTCCTTCAGATGAATGAGAACAATGAAACAAGTTATCAAAAGCAAAAGCTGTGCTCAGAGGAAAATTTAAAGCACTTAAGGTCTGCATTAATAAGACTGAAAAATCACATATTGACAATCTAACATCACACCTCAAGGAACCAGAAAAATATGAGTAAAACAAATGCAAAGCTATCAAAACAAGATAAATAATGAAGATCAGAGTAGAAAAAAATGAAATTAAGATTAAAAAAGATCAATGAAACAAAGTTGATGTCTGAAAAGATGAAAAAAATTGGTAGATCACTGGGTAGATTAATTAAGAAATTAAGAGAAAAGGCTCAAATCAGCGCAATCAGAGATGAAAATGGAGACATAGCAACTGACACAATGGAAATTTAAAAGATTATCTGAGACTTATATGAACACATGTATGCAAAACCACTGGGCAATTTAGAGAAAATGATTAAATTCTTGGAGACATCCAATCCCCTTACCTTGAATCATAAATAAATAGCAACCCTGAACAGAGCAATAATGAGTAGCAAGATTGCAAGTGTAATTAGAAGTCACCCAACATCAAAATTTTCCAGGACCTAATGAACTCACAGCAGAATGCTACCAGATATTCAAAGAAGAAATGGTACCAATTTTACCGAAACTATTCTGCAAGATTGAAGAGGAGGGAATCTGCCCTAACTCATTCTATGTGGCCAGCATAGCTCTGAGACCAAAGCCAGGAAAAGACACAACCCAAAGAGAAAACTGCAAGTTCCTTATGAACATAGATGCAAAAAATATCAACAAAATATTAGAAAAATGAATTTAACAGTACTTAAAAAATACAGTAATACACATTTACCAAGTGGGGCTTATCTTGGGGATGTGAGGTTGGTTCAACATATGCAAGTCAGTACACGTGTTCCACTACATAAACAAAATTATAAACAAAAATCACATGAACATTTCAATAGATACAAAGAAAAGCATTTGATAAAATCCAGCATCCCTTCATAATAAAAATCTTCAGCAAAATACGCATAGTGGGAACATCCCTCAAAATAATAAAAAGCCATATATGACAAACCTACAGCCAATGTCATCCTGAATGGAGAAAATTTGAATGTATTGCCCCTCAGACCTGGAACAAGGCAAGGATGCCCACTTTCACCACTCCTATTCAACATAGTACTGGAAGTCTTAGCCAGAGACCCCGGCAAGAGAAAGAAGTAAAGAGTATCCGGATAGGAAAAAAATAAATCAAACCATCTCTGCAAGCTAATGATATGATCTTATACCTAGAAAACCCTAAAGACTTCTCCAAAAGACTTCTTGACTTCATGAATGAATTCTGTAAAGTTTCAGAATACAAAATCAACACACAGGAATCAATAGCACTGTTATACACTTATGGTGACCAGGCTGAAATACAAATCAAGATCTCAGTTCTATTTACAATAGCAGCCATAAAGTTAAAATACCTAGGAACATATTTAACCAAGGAGGTGAAAAATCTCTACAAGGAGAACTACAAAACTCTGATGAAAGAAATTTTAGAGGACACAAACAAATGGAGAAATATTCCATGCTCATGGATTGGAAGAATCAACATAGTCACCCAAAATAATTTACAGATACAACACAATCACTATCAAACTGCCAGCATCATTTTTCACAGAATTAGAAAAAAAATCCTAAAATTCATATGGAACAACACAAGAGTCAGAACAGCCAATGGGATAGTAGGCAAAGAGAACAAATCTAGAGGCAACACATTACCTGATTCAAATTATATTCCAAGTCTGTAGTATTCAAAACAGCATGGCACTGGTACAAGAGCAGACACATGGACCAACGGAACAGAATAGAGAATCCTGAACTAAACCCAAATACCTACAACCAGCTGATCTTTGACTAAGCAGACAGAAACACACTGTGAAAAGGACACTGTATTCAACAAATAATGCTGAAAAAACACAGTATCTTCATGCAGAAAAATTAAACTTGATCCCTATCTCTCCCCATATACAAAAATCAACTCAAGATGGATTAAAGACTTAAATGTGAGATGCAAGGTAATACAAGTCCTAGAGGAAAACCTCAGAAAATCTCTTATGGACATTGGCCTACTCAAAGGATTTATGGCTAAAACCCCCAAAGCAAATGCAACAAAAACAAAAACAAGTGGGACTTAATGAAACTAAAAAGCTTCTGCACAGCAAGAAAAATAATCAACAGAACAAATAGGAAACCTACAGAATGGGAGAAGATATTTGCAAACTGTACATCTGACAAAGGACAAACATCCATATCTACAAAGAATTCAAACAAATTAGCAAGAAAACAGCAAATAGCTCCACTAAAAAGTGGGCAAACGACCTGAACAGGCATCTCTCAAGAGAAAATATACTAATGGCCAACAAACAAATGAAAAAATGTTCAATATCACTCATCATCAGGGAAATGCAATTAAAACCACAATGAGAAACTGCTTTACACCAGTCAGAATGGCCATTATTAAAAATAAAAAAACAATAGATGCTGGCATGGATGTGGAGAAAAGGGAATGCTTGTACACTGCTGGTGGGAGTGTAAATTTGTATAGTCTGTATGGAAAGCAGTATGGAGATTTCTCACACAATTAAAAGTAGATCTACCATTTGATCCAGCAATCCCACGGCTAGGTATCCACCCAAAGGACCAGAGGGCATTGTATAAAAAAGACACCTGAACCCACATGTTCATCGCAACAGAATACACAATTGCAAAGACGTGGAGTCATCCTAAATGCCCATCAGCCTATCAGTGGATCATGAAAATACTATATATATATGTATATATATATATACATATATATATATACACACAACCAAATGCTATTCAGCCATCAAAAATAATGAAATAATGTCTTTTGCAGCAATTTGGATGGAATTGGAGAACGTTAACCTAAGTGAACTAACTCAGGACAGAAAACCAAACACGACATGTTCTCACTTACGAGAAAAAAATCCACAAAGACATAGAGAATGGTACAGTGGACATGGGAGACTCAGAAGGTGGAGGAGGGGACTGGAGGGACAAAACGTCACCATCGGGTTCGAAGTGCACAGTGGGGGTGGTGGGGACCCTGAAAGCCCACACCAAAGCTATGTGCACCTCTCAAAGCTATTGAAATAAGAAAACATTTACAAGGAAAGTAGAAAACTAAAATAAGTAAAAGTACCTTTCATCACATATTTCTTAAAGGTTTTTTTTTCACGTCATATTCATAATACTGTGGTATTCTTTACTATTTAGCTGTGACTACCTTAAAATATATGAATATTCTTTTCATTGTCAATCAGTGTATTTCTGGAATTCTAATCAATGCATATTAATTATTTAATGACTAATAACATCTACTTACTAATATTTCAATTAACACTTTAATCTCTGTTACTGTCATTAATCATACATGTGTGCATGTGTGCACGATATATACCTGTTTGGCATTTGGGAGTTTCAGTACCACAGATATTACATCTTAAAATATCAATTTATGTATTCTATAGGTGCATATAAATATACATTTCAATGAGGCTCTGAAATAACTGAACTAGTTTACAGAAGACACGCATAGTATCAGAGAAAGAGTGTAGTTGCAACAGAAACTAGCTTTTGGAGCCCTGGAATATTTTATCATAAAATGTACTTTATCACAGGACAGGTCACCAATTTCTAGAATTAGAGAAGCAGAATTTGGATTGAAAAGTCAATAACAAGCCAGGCCCGGTGGCTCATCCTATAATCCCGCGCCTTTGGGAGGCTGAAGTGAGTGGATTGCCCGAGCCCACGGGTTCGAGACCCGCCTGGGCAACTTGGAGAGACCTCATCTCTACAATAAATAAAAAAACTAGCTGGGTGTGGTAGCGCGCGCCTGTAGTTCCAGCTACTTGGAAGGCTGAGGCGGAGGGATCGCCGGAGCCCAGCAGGTCGAGGCTGCGGTGACCGGGAGCAGCCACTGCACTCCAGTCTGGGCGACGGAGTGAGACTCCAACTCAAAAAAAAAAAAAAAAAGAAAAGAAAAGTCAATAACAACTGCTAAAATGATGCAGCAGACTTGTTTCAGTTAGGGAAATCATTTGAGCCTCTAGAGGTTATAGGGTGTGATTTTTTTTGTCATTCTGCTGCTGAACACATCACTTCCTCCTGAGCTCAGGAATTGCCAAACACCGTAGCCGGGGGGAGATCACAGAAGCCATCCTTCTGGTTCCAGGTATAGTTTAGAGATGGCTGTGTTGCTGTTCTAGTAGGTCGGGCCGTTTTCTGAAAAACAAATGCTCAGAAAAAGAGCCCCTTCTTATCTGATCCCGACACTATAAAAAAACAGGTCCACTGGGAAGCCATGGTTCCAAGACCTTGGAAGCAAACAGGATGGAGCATAGCTGGTTCCTGGACAAGAGAGTTGGCATGAGGTGGAAGTAGAGCCTTGAAGGCCTGCCCACCACCCTACCTAGAACACTCATCGTCCTGTGCGGTAACACTGGCTTCAAGTACGCAAAGTGAAAGTGTGTGCTGTGGGTGGATTTTTTTGTCTGTTTGGCACTGTGGGGTTATGACTACAGTCCTCTTTTTCAGTGTCCCCCAGACTTATTGTTCTACATTCTTTCAATGTCTTTTTGAAGTGATTTTGAAAATGTGTAGGATATTTTCCAGATCATTGAGACTTTAAAATATAATGCCACTGGGCTTTAAATAAATCTTACACTTTAAAATTTAGATCCATTTTAAGTTAATTTGTCTAAGTGGTAGGTGGTAATTTTTTTTTCTGGTTCTGTTTTTTCTGAATATGTATCTTCAATTATTCTGGCACCCTTTTTTGTAAAGTCTATCCTTTCCACAATTAAAGTAGTTAAAGTCATACATATTTTCAAAATTATAATGGGTCCACAGAAATATTAACCTCATCAACCCACCCCCAGGTATCAGACAACGACTTGGAATGATCAAAGGAAAGTCAACATTGGCAGTCTAGACGCTGACACTAGGATTGTCTGCAAGAGTCCATACAACAAAAAGGCAAGTGCTCTGTCATAGCTCATCGATTTCAAATGGAAAAGCACATCTGCAGAAATTAGGAATACTGTCTTGTTTGTGTCACATCGCTTGCACAGTTTCACACGTGCCCAAGGACTTTAATGTGCAGTAATAAATCAATCAGAGAGAAGACATCTGAATTTTGATTTGTGCGAGAGATTTATGACCTTTCCCTGCTTTGTAAGGAGAACATAGTCATCTAAGAGTACATTTTTGCATATGACTGATGAATATCCATGCATGCCTACAGCAGGGAAAATTTAATTAGAAAAGATTCTAATTTTAATTGAAGAACAAAATTGTTTGCTTTTGATGAGAACCCCCTGTACTAATTCTTACATCTTTTCTCCAGAAATGGCATTGAAGTGCCGTTAATAAAATTCGGAGACATGCACCTTTAAACAGGCGAAGACACCTGTGGAGACAAAGCCCAGGCCCTTAATGAAGGTAGCAAGACAGAGAACCGCTGCCCGCAGGATTTAGGGCAGACCAACCTCGTGTTCACTACGGTTTTTTTGCTTTCATCCGTATCAAAGTGTCGTGTTTTGACTTGGACTTAAAAATCCACCCTCAGATTAACAGTTGGCCTGTGTATGGGATGTCCTTTGGTTTTATTTCAATTATGCACACATGGACAAGCTCTTACTGAGACCTCTCATATGCCCTGAAGTCTGGGGTTCTGTCCAGGTGCTTCTGGCATTTTAGCATCGAGCGAATTTCTGATTCCATCTTTCGGTGTAAGAATTATCACTGTTCTCCGGTGCACAATGACTCCCATCGTTTTTGCCTGGGGCAAGGAGACTGACTTGATAGAGCCTTGAGAGAACCTTCCAGGGGCACGGGCTTGTTCCAGCTTTTGCTGTGGAAGGTTGGTACAGAGGTGTAGGCAATTGTCAAAGCTCACGAAGCTCTACACAGTCAAAAATGAGCACTCACTTTGTAAAAGTCACAGGAGGAGTGAAGTCAGAGTCAGCAAACAGAGACTACACCTTTGAGTCGGTTTCATTTTGAAGAGCGCAGATGACCAGCAACTGGCAAGTTCTATGAAGTTATGAAAAACTCTTATTATTTTTAAGATGGAAACAATAGTGGCATCTCCCTGTGCTTGTGCAAAGGTCCCTAGAGGAATAAACAATGAAGGTGCAGGAGAAGAGGCAACGAAGGCCGGGCCAGGGCTCCAGGGTGAGCGAGTGCAGGTGGGGCCCAGCACACACGGCAGGGGTTGGCCTGGAAGAGGGAAACAGACTGTGCTTCTGTGACAGGTGAGAGAGGTTGCACGGAGGCAGGCTGCTCAGTCGTTGTGGGGATGGAGGCTTCCCAAAGTTGTCTTCTGTTTTTTTTCAGAAAAGCAAGTATTGGAAGTTTGAGGAGAAAGAAAAGATGGTGCAGACTGGAGTTTATTTCCAAAGCAGCATTGGCGGATTTAGTCATGAATGAAAAAATAAATTCCGTGGTGACCTTGCCTTTGTGTCTTTAATGGATCCTGTGCTTTATTTATTTTTAAATGGTGCTGTATAACATAGACCAAAAATTCCCAGAAGAGTAGTGACTTTCTTCGGATTGTTTCTTCATGTAATTTTTCTTTTTTTTTTTTTTGAGCTGGAGTCTCACTCTGTCGCCCAGATTGGAGTGCAGTGGCCGCTCCCGGCCACCGCAGCCTCGACCTGCTGAACTCCTGCGATCCTTCGGCCTCAGCCTTCCAAGTAGCTGGAACTACAGGCACACGCTACCATGCCCAGCTGATTTTTTGATTTATTGTAGAGTTGCCCAGGCGGGTCTTGAATCCGCAGGCTCAGGAAATTCACTCACCTCGGCCTCCCAAAGCGCGGGATTACAGGCTGAGCCGCCGAGCCCGGCTGTAATTTTTTTCTACCTAAAATCAAAATCATCGCAAGACTATGGCCCATTGATATTTCTTTTCAGCTGTTTGGACTACACATAGACATTGGAAAAGGTATTCTTTTTTTTTTCTTTGAGTTGGAGTCTCACTCTGTTGCCCAGACTAGAGCGCAGTGGCGCGTTCCCTGCCACCACAGCTTCGACCTCTGGGCTCCGGCGATCCTTCCGCCTAAGCCTTCCAAGTAGCCAGAACTACTGGCTACCATGCTCAGCTAATTTTTTATTTATTGTAGAGACAAGGTCTCACCAAGTTGCCGGGGTGGGTCTCGAACCTGCGGGCTCAGGCAATCCACTTGTCTCCGCCTCCCAAAGTGCTGGGATGACAGGCTGAGCCACCGATCCTGGCCGGAAAAGGTTTTATAGCAACAATTTGAGTTACAATGTGTAGAAGTTATACAGCTCTGTGGAAGTGAGCTCAAGGAATTATAATTTTTCTAATGTAGCAAAGCAGCCTTGTTTGTCCTGGGGGGGTATGGGGGTGGCTCCTCACATTCCCAGCTCAGCCGACCTGTCTCTTTCTTTGCAGGCTCCCTTTCTCTCACTCCCTCCACACCCAGCCTCATTGTCCCCATGACCTAAGGCATCTTCAGGCCTGCCTCCCTTCCAGCACGCGTCTTGCCATTTCATCGTCCTGTGTTCATAGTGCCCTGTTCCTCACCAGCTTATGAAGAAAGACAACCTCTCATGCTTTCACATTCACAATGTCTAAAATGCGGGCATGGGACCAAATGAAGCCATAAAAGTTTATTGCACTGAATTGAATCCTCCATCCTCTGCTGCAAACAAACTCGGTTTTAGCATGACTAATAGACACAGATTTATCCTCTTTCAAACATATGTTCCTTCAAAAATAAAAGAGTAATTCAGCAGCAGACCCGGCCAAAAACAACAGCAAAATCATTTTGATATCTAAAACACCAGTAAACTTCTGCTGTGCTGGAGCCCAGGATACTATTTTCTCTGTATTAATTTTACCCTTGAAACAAAATTACATGCGCTAAACAAAGATGTTCCAAACTTAGATATTAAGAAGATACTTCAGTACTAAAAACATATATACTATACCATTCTATATTAATTTAGAATGCCATAAGACTTTGGGAACCAAAACCTTTTTGATACTTCCAAATATATTTTTGTGACATTACATACACTTCAGGTGGCATTCTTCACATAGTAGTATTTCTTATTCAGAACACTATATTTTTGGCAAACATTGTCATAGATTCAGGATTTCCCTTCGAAGAGCTCTTTTTCTTTCTAATCTCTTTGAAATTATTAGAAATTATTAGAAATGGACTTCAGCTTCGTTGAGCTGGGAAAGAATTTAGAAGAAAGTCACCAAAATGATCACAGTGGCCAGAGATACACTATGCCTCGGGGAAAAGAAAGCAGAATGTAAATGAGTATTGTGGGCGTAGGAGAAGATTGAGATCGACATTATTATTTTTGGAGGGGTCTGTTCATGTAGATTCTAAGTTAGGGATGAATTACTAACCATAACAAATCTAACAAAATTGGAAAAAAAATTCAGTAAGATATTATCAAATCTAAGCCTAACCGTGATCTTTTTCGGTTTTTTGAACATTACAGAAGAGGGCATTCCTACGTATATCTAGTTTGGGGCGCATTCATACCTGGTATAAATGCTACAGTTTGTTGCTCCCTTGAAATTCTTCTCACATTTTACCCCACAAATCAGGTAAATCCCTGGTTAAACAGTTTTCTTGAGTGAATAACTCGTGGTCCACTGTCCTTGATTTAAATAGAAACTGCTGTTCTTAAGGTAAACTTAAAGCATAGTTGTAATCTTCCTTTGCATAAAATATGTTTCTAAAATGTGTAGTCAACGTAACTGATTCCTAAAAAATTTCACACTTGTAATCTATTTAAACAGGACTTGTGCCTGTGGATGTGTATGTAATGCCAGTTTAAAAAACAAAACACTCTGAGCATCAAACTTTGTATTATCCACAGCAGAAATCGGTGTCTTTCTTTGTGAAATAAGTCACTGTTGCCATGGTGAAAATTTGACTGAGATACAAGTTGCTCTCATGTGTAGTATTTCAAAATCCTTAATAAAGTCTCCATGTGACCAGAGCAGCCGAACATTCTCAAAGGATTTACTAGGAGCATAAATATATTCTCTGCTTGGAGTAAGCATATAGTATTTAACAGATAATTCTGTATTCAAAAGATACCTATTAAAGTTTTATCATAAGTATGATATCATTACAACCTCCTTTGGCTAGATACAAAGTATCGAAACTCCACAAGGAACATATATTCAAGTTGGATAGATGACATACAACACATTCAAGCTTAAACTGGCTGGGCGTGGTGGCTCCTGCCTGTAATCCCAGCACTCTGGGAGGCCCAGACAGGAGGATCACTGGAGCCCAGGAGTCAGAGATCTACCTAGGAAACATAACAAAACATTGCCTCCACAATAAATAAAAAAATTAGCTGGACATGGTGGTGCGTGCCTGTAGTTCCAGCTACTCGGGAGACTGAGGCTGAAGGATGACCTGAGCCCAGGAGTTTGAGGCCATGGTGAACTGTGATTGTGCCAGTGCAATCTAGCTTGGGTGACAGAGTGAGAACCTGACTCAAAAAAAAAAAAATTAAATTGAGAATCAAATGAAATTATGATACATGATTCAAGAGAGGTTACAGAAATAGGGGTTATTCAAGAAGAGATAAATACAGTTAGGGTTAAATGCTAGAGGGGGAAGCAAAGACTCTAAGAGTAGATGAGATCAAAAAAGGCTTTCCGGAGGCAGAGGTTGAGCCAGTTCTTAAGGAAGTGGCCAGATGTGAATGTGATGAATGAAATAGAGAAAGTCTTCTCTTTGGGGAATGATCGCAGGGGATCCCCAGAATCCTGGGGCCTGCAGATGGCAATGATCCGAATACACGCCTGCAGCAAGTCGGCACCTGAAGACTAAAGTCTGGGAACAAAGTCGGGGGCGCCTTTCAAGACCAAGCAGAAGTCTCGTTGTCAGAACTTAATTACAAGCTGTGAGCAAAAATAAGGAGCATCCTTAAAGTACTATGGCGGGTGTAGGTCCAGGTGACAATCTCGTTCGGAGGCCCTATTTCGCCTGCACACACCGCTCCTTCTGTCATCCGGGTTTGCTGACGGCGCTGCCAAACTGGTAAAAGAGACGTACCTGGGCAATATTTTCTCCAAGGTATCCTAAGTGAGTATGTTAACACTCATCGTCTCCGGTAAGTGTCAGAAGTAGCCTCCTGATTTTTTTTTTTTTTTTTTTTTTACTTTGCATTTTGTAATTTTATTTCCTTAATTCTTTTTTTTTTTTTTTTTTTTTTGAGTTGGAGTCTCACTCTGTCGCCCAGACTGGAGTGCAGTGGCCGCTCCCGGCCACCGCAGCCTCGACCTGCTGGGCTCAGGTGATCCTTCCGCCTCAGCCTTCCACATAGCTGAAACCACACGTATGCGCTACCATGCCTGGCTAATTTTTTATTTATTGTAGAGATGAGGTCTCGCCAAGTTGCCCGGTCTCGTCTCCAACCTGTTAGCTCAGGCATTCCACTCACCTCAGCCTCTCAAAGTGCTGGAATAACAGGCAAGCCACCGAGTCTGGCCTACAAATGACATTTCTATGTACAGCTGTTTTCATTGCCTTTTTTTTTTTTTTTTGGAGTTGGAGTCGCACTCTGTCGCCCAGACTGGAGGGCAGTGGCCGCTCCTGGCCACCGCTGCCTCGACCTGCTGGGCTCCGGCGATCCTTCCGCCTCAGCCTTCTGAGTAGCTGGAATTACAGACACGCGCTACCACGCCCGGCTGAGTTTTTGATTTATTGTAGAGATGAGGTCTCGCCAAGTTGCCCAGGCTGGTCTCGAACCTGCGGGCTCAGGCAATCCACTCACCTCAGCCTCCCAAAGGCCCTTAATTCTTAATAATGTTGAGCATTCTTTTTTCTTTTTCTTTTTCTTTTCTTTTTTTTTTTTTTTTGAGTTGGAGTCTCCCTCTGTCACCCAGGCTGGAGTCCCGTGGTTTGCTCACAGCCACCCCAGCGTCGACCTGCTGGGCTCCGGCGATCCTTCCGCCTCAGCCTTCCGAGTAGCTGGAACCACAGGCGTGCACTACCACGCCCGGCTAATTTTTTGATTTATTGTAGAGACAAGGTCTTGCCAAGTTGCCCAGGCGGGTCTTGAACCCGCGGGCTCAGGCAATCCACTCTCCTCGGCACAGAGTCAAGTGAGGCTCAGAATCTCCCCGGTAAAGTGGAGCTCTCTCTGCTCTCCTGTTCTTCCGCGAACATGGGTTCTGTAATCCCGAGGAACAAAGGGCAGGCCAGTTGAGTAGCCATGGCCATGGCCTCGCTTCCCCCCAATTCCCTGGAGGCTCAGGCTCAGTTTTAGACTCCGTCTCAATTTTCTTCAGCTCCTTTCTGTTACACGCATCTAGAAAACCCCAAACCTCTGACGCGGCTGCTCTACTCACCTCCTACCCCCTGCTCCTCTGACAGCGGGAACGTTCTCTATTTGGGCCATCAAAGGCGCTCATGTGACTCGGCGCCCGTCTTCCAGCCCAGGCCACCCGTGGGCGTCGCGGCAGCCTTCAGCACCGCCCGCATGGCCTGTGCCTGGAAAATCTGTGTTTTTCCTCTCGCACTCGGCTGCCTCGCCCGCCCAAAGGACCCGCACCTCCGCCTCCAGGGCTCGCCCCTCCCGTGAAATGACCTTGAACGACCTTAAGGCCTGCCCTGCATGCGAGGCCTCCTCCTGTCGCCTCGACCTGCCTGTCACCATCCGTGCGAAGCTCGCCAGCCCCTTCCCGGGCGCATCCCTATCCTCTGGAACTGGGGGATTGGGCAAGGTCGCCCAGGGCCGGGGCGGCTTCCCCCTCGCTGCCTCCATCGTGTGCTCTGTGTCTTCTGCTTAGATCAGGCTCTCGTTCCGCCCACTCCCCTGCGCTGGATTTCCCCAGCTAAGATGTCCCCAGCTGACTCATATGCCAGTGTCCAAGGCAGACTGAAATTCTTTCCTTCTAAGGGCAGTCTCCAGGATTTTCTGCGCTCTTCCTCCACTGTCCAGCTTCCCAGCAGACAGAAACTCCCCGCTTCCATGCTTGGCTAGTAATGACTTGCATTGTTTGACGATGACTGCGGCATAATGCTTGATAAAAAGCTGCCTGAATGCATACCTCACTGCACAGTATTTTGTGTTCTCTTAAAAAAGAGAAAGAAACAAAGAAAGAGACACAGAGAGAGAGAGAGAATGGGAGAGACAGGAAGGAAGGAAGGAAGGAAGGAAGGAAGGTCTTCGGCTATAGCCCTCACCTTTTTGATCGGGAAAAGCAAATAACAAATACGGCAGGAAGCCAATTAACGCTGAAGGAATAATGCAAGTGTACACGATTGAATGACAAAAATATTTAGCTTGTAGAAGAAGTAATATCTGCCACCTTTTCTGTTTTGGAAGATCTGACTGTCATAAAGAGTTCTAGATTTTATTCTACATATTGGCATGTATTTAAAAATCACAAGGCATGCCAAGAGGGGGAAAAAAAACAAACCAAAAGGTAAAATTAAAGAGAAACAGACACTGAGATGCTGGAGTTAATAGAGATGTATCTTAGAATAGCTGCGATTTGATATTTTTAAAATAGGTATTATGATGTAGAATTTTTGTATTTAGAATATTTGAAAATATCTAATAGACCAGAGATGTGAGAAAGTAGAAGTAAACAGATGTATTGAACAGCAGAATGGACACCACAAAACAAATATGATAGTGAATTGGAGCTAGGTGATTGATAACATCTGTGATTGAGCACAGCATCCAAAGAGCATGGAAGAATAGAAAAAACTGTTTATGAGAGACATCAGACACAGTCAAGGGTTTTAAATGTAAGATATGAGTAATTTTAGTCCTAGAAGGTGAGTGGGAAAAAGGAAAATAGAAAATCTGAAGCAATAGTGACAGAATTCTTAAAAACACACGGGAAAAACTTCAAGCACAGATTCAAACAACTCTAGGTATCTGGAGCAGAATAATTTCAGCAAAACTTTACAATGAAATGATTGAAAGCCAAAGTAAAAAAGAAAATTTGAAAGCAGCCAGAAAAAAAGGATGCATTATGTTCAGAGGTCCAGTGATAAATCCGAATGCTGATGTTTCAAGTTAGGCACCCTTGCATCCAGAAGACGGTATTATGGCATCTCCAAGGTGGTGAAAGGAAACAGGGTCAGCAGTTTTTCTTTTTGAGAAACTTGCCCATGGCAGGTGTTTCTACCATGAATCTTCCTTTTTCCTTCTCTTCTTCTTGCTAATAAACTCTGTTTTAAAACTTCAGCAAAAAGAAAAAAGAAAAAGAAAACAGGGCCAACCTAGGATTCTACCCCCAGCAAAAATGTCCTGTAAAAGTAAAGGTGCAAAATGACTTCTACGGATTATAGGAAACTTGCAAATAAGTGCATCGAAAAGTGCATAGGCATTTCTAATTAAATGTGTGACAGGGAAATACTATGCAAACAGTAACCTTATACGTCTTCCCCTTCCCACAAACACACAGAATCTGACATATTTATACTAATATCAGAAACGATAGTCTTTATAGAAATAGTTCAACAGATAGGGAGAACCTTACTATTTATTATGATAATGGAGTATTGAACAATAATGTGATAATACAGCTTCAAAATAGTAAAGCAAAATTGACAGAATTGAAGAAAAAAGAGACACATACTACAACCAGCAACTTAACACCGTTCTCAATAACTGAAAGGAAAAGCAGGTAACACATCATCAGGCATATGGAAGACAAGAGCAACAGAAATAACAAAATTTACCTGATTGACGTGTACAATTTGATATCTAATGTTGACAGAATATGCATACTTTCCAGCATGCATGAAACACAGAAGCTGGTCATCTGTGAGCCATAAAGCAAGTCTAATGCTGCCTATACATGAGGACCTTAGACAAAATCCAACCAACATCAATAATCACGCTGAGCAAAATCTATAAAAATTAAGACACTGCTGCTGAAATCATAGTCTTCTGTGCAAAAGACAGGTTATCTACATCTCTAAAAGGAGTGGTAAAAATGCCCTTACTGGATGACTGCTGAGTCCTAGAAAAACAAAAGAAAAGGAGAGGAAAAATTATTTAATAGTTAACAACAATGTAGGAAATGGGACTGGCCTTGATGTGTCTCAGTTTCTACTGGGTAATATCTCATCTTTATATATCTGTCGTCCGAGTTTTGCTTGAGTGAAGTCCTAAGAGATTCTGGCTGAGGCATGGTTTTAAACTTCCTTAGATGTATTATTTTGGGGGAAGAGAAAAGAGCCAAACACCAGAGTTATTTTCAGTGTTTATGTCATGTTAAGGCAGAGAGAGGTGATTCCTACATATTAACTGATGAAAGAAAATTTTAAAATGTATATTAAAATGTCTGGTCAGATGATATGGATAGTGAACTGAATCAATTATAAATATTTTAATTTAGGATATTCTAATGAGAATCTGCTATCATTGGAAAAAAATAATTTGGTTTACCAATCAGCTACATTCACAATACCATCTACAGTCTTCTTTATTAAGATGGTGTTGGGAAGAGTGTACACAAGATGGATATGCAGACATATAGACATTACCCAACATGACAACCGGAGTCATAGAATATAATCTATTTGATTCAGTCACTGCAGCTTATTTTTTCTCTTACTGTAATACTTGTGTGGTATCCAGTGTATGAAAGTTACTAAAAAAAATCTTAATATATTGAACTGAACAAAATACCATGAAAGCATGTACCTACATAGTGTGGAGAAGCCTTGTCTGGTTTTGCATTAGAGACTTTTCATCTATAAATATGGATTTGACATCAAATATTAGCCTAGCATAATGAAGTTCTTAGCCAACACATTTAGTCACATTCGCGCTCTAGAGTTGTGACTAGTTTTAAAGAGGTTCCTGGAGAGTGCAAAGTCTGGGGAAGGGAAAAACACTCAACATGCCCTTTTATTTTATGGCCCCGTATCCTCCAAAAATGCCGTGAGGTGATTTGTGTTAAAGCCTTTCCACAATCATTTTGAAAGTAAATGGCCATCAGATGAAGACACATTATTTTTAAAAATATGTTTGTATGTGTGTTTATAACGTATTATGTGTTGACAACAGAAATAGAGTAGATGCTTACTGTCTTCTGAATTAAAATTATGAGTTACAACACACACACACATGCATGCGCGCACACACACACACACACACACACACACACACACGCCAAATATACTATGTAATCACTTTGATTTGCTAAAGTCAACCATAGTAGATTGGTAGTTAGCTTTTGTTGTTTTACTCTTAAGATAACCAACGTTAGCTTTTCTCTTACTAAATATGAAAGTTCCATTGCAGTAATCCAATCTGTCATGGGTTTTAAAGGATTGAATACGTATGTTTCTGACCATAATGTATTTAAATTTTTAAAGGTTCCCAGGGCGTAATAACTAGATGATCTCATTCTCTCACAAATTAAGACCAGCCGTACAGATTTTCTCTCATTATTCGTGTGTATGAAGTGAATCCTCACGGAGCTCTCATAAAGACTCCTTTAAGCCACCCAGGTGAGGGAGAAGCAGCCCTCATACGCGTGAATCAGTGGCATCTGATCTCCACCATAGTAAAATGCCGACACAGATATAATCTTTTGCTCTTCCAAAGGCTTTTAACTCTGAGAATAAAGAACTCAAAATCTCCTACATCAGCAAGACTTTAAACCAGTTCTTTCTTGTGTCGAGCAGTTTACCCTCTGTTATTTTGCAAAAATAAAACTACAAGTGTTTTATGGGTTTCATTTGGAGAGAATGTAGGAATTGCCATAGAAAAGGGACCTATATTCTTTCTATTAGACTTCCTTGTTTCTTCCATTTCATCAGGGAAACTTTCCATTCCAGAGCTTATCGGGCCAAATTGGCAAATGGAAAGAAACGAGTTTATGCCATGTGTCAGTGAAGTTACCACATAAGTGTGGATTTATCTGTGAAATATTTTAGATGAATGAAGTGCTCCTTTGGGAAATATCTGGAAAGTACACGCTAACACACAGATGAGCCGAATGGAAACAGTGGCCATAAATTAAGTACATTCTCATTACCTTTTCACACCCCCGACTAGAAACAATAACCTCTCCCCAATAAGCACACAGTCTCAGCAAAAAAGATGAGCGTACCCAAAGGGCACAGCAAACAGATCTATCTTGTGATACGCTGGGACCATCATAAAGCTGTACCTCTGGCAGATGATGGGTGGGAGTGAATCACAGAGGTCTAGGTGAACGATAGAGGTGGGGATCTTCCATCAAGGAGACTCCCATCTGCCTCCAGGCCCTTGACCCTGGCAACCGACAGCAGGCACAATCCGGCAAGAGATGGTGGGTGAAGGGGGAAGACAAAAGGAAGAAGTGAAAGTCTCCTAATTGGGCCCAGTCAGGGGGAAGCATATCCCACCATGAGTTCTTTTTAACGTGAAATCTAAGTCTTATATGATCAGACTGGATCTGTAATTGTATTATACACACACAATAGTGATCATAATTAATGTCGCTATTGGATTTTCATCGGAAAGGATTTTTTTCCTTTTTTTTTAATTAAGAAAGGCTGATAGCTAAAAGAAGGTGCAGGTAATTATATGAGAGCGTCTCAACAAACTTGAGGCTTTCTCTCTGACACATACACAGTTCTTGATGTTTTCCGCGGCTGTTCTCATTAAATTTTATACAACAGAAATAGCTGAGCAAAAGCCTGTGCGATGTTAGGGAACAATGATTCACTTTTGCAAGGAAAGGGAGATTTATGGGGAAAATCACTTGTATCTGACAGTCACTGACATCAGTCCTTAGTTCATGAAAAGTGACTGGAGCCTGATAGATCCTTTTCCGTTCATCATAAAGCTACTGTTTTTCTTGTCTCAGCAATGAGTGGAAAATGAGTAATGATCACATTGATGTGAGGGAAAGAATTTCATTTTGTAACTGGAGAAACATCTTTACAAATTCAACATTGAATCATTAAAAATGCAGGTTAGAAATCTGAAAGTTTTTCACAGAATAACACCCTTTAGTTTTTTTCCTAAAGAAAATGTGTATTTAAAATATATTTGAACATGCATATACTTAGAAATAAAATTAACCACAAAAATATTCCAGAAAAGTTAGTAGAAATAAAAGATACCTTTTTTTTTTAATTTCATTTATTTTTTTGAGTTGGAGTCTCACTTTGTCGCCCAGGCTGGAGTGCAGTGGCCGCTCCCGGCCACCGCAGCCTTGACCTGCTGGGCTCCGGCGATCCTTCGGCCTCAGCCTTTCAAGTAGCTGGAACTACAGGCACTCGCTACCACGCCCAGCTAATTTTTTGATTTATTATAGAGATGAGATCTCGCTTGCCCAGACGGGTCTCGAACCCGCGGGCTCAGGCAATTCACTCACCTCAGCTTCCCAAGGTGCGGGATTACAGGCTGAGCCACCGAGCCCAGCAAAGATACCTTTTAGAAAAAAGGTTGCTGATATTGGATTTTAGTACTTAAAGCAAATGGTCAACACTTAACAGCTCACTTAATGCCTTATTGCTAACAGTTGGTCTCCTTAAGTAGAAGCAGAAACTATCCCTCTGATTGAATTACATTATTAGCATCAAACTTTGTTAGGCAGTGAATTATGCTTCAGGTATGAACTTGCAGCTTTACTCATTGCAATGATTTAGTCTCCTTTCAAATATGAATTATTTTCCCAGAAGGCCTGTATTATTGCCTAGAATGAGCTCAGATATAGTTTCACATTGACTGTATTGGTGACAAAAAGCCTACCTCATTCGTATTTGTTCAGTAAAGTTCTTTTATTTTAAAGAATCAAGTTAGGTGATACGAAAATTCCATGAAATTTAAAGAACAGAAACAACAGCTATAGGAGGATCCTCAGTATCAAGACTCTCGGGACATGGGAAAAATTTTTGAAGGATAGTAGCAGAACTTAACAGCAGCACCTGGCTAGAAAAATGCCTTGTTGGCTGAAAACAAGTGAGGATCATCAGTACGGTTCCATGTGGTCTATAGCTATCAAAACTAGGGTTCTTTCCAAAGTCTAATGTAGGCTGGAACTTGGTCTTGGCCATTCTCGCATACTCATTTCGAGGGGTGGGGAGAGGGATGGGAATTTTAAAACCCAGGGAAATGTAGCAAGTGGAGAGTACAACTCAAAACAACAGGTTGTACTACCTATGCAATCTACAAAAAAAGGATTGCAACAGACAAGCCAAGAATTAAAGCAAAAATGGTGAACAGATTTAAGGAGATAAAGGTTATTAGTCATTTGCAAAAAAGAACAAGATAATATAGGTGATATGTTGAATGTTAAAAAAAATAGTTTAAAAAAGAGAATTCAATAAATGAAGATACATAGAATGGATAAAGTCCAATAATAATGATGATGATGATGATTAGGGCTGTCAGAATGAGGTTGTCCTGCAGATTGCAACAGAAATTAATAAGACAGAAACAGCTTTAAAAATATATGTATGTTAAATAAAAGTCAAAATGTAAAAATCTGAAGAGTCTAAGAGGAAGAAAAAGAAAAAAAGAATGGGGTAATATTTGAAAACAAATGTGGATATAAGTTTTACAAAGGTCCAGACAGATCAATTACCTCTCATGAAAGACGTTTATGGAATACCAAACAGTGGTCATTACACCAACATGTAAACAAATAGTTTACATTTAGTATATGGTTTTAGGATTGTAGAACACAATAGGATCCAAAGGTTTAGTGGATGATTGGACATGAGACTTTTCAACCGGAAACACGAAGAGCAATTGAACAGCATTTTAATGCTTTTATTCAAAAGATGCTAGCTTTATTATTTACATCCAAACATTATTCATGCAATGTAATATTATAATAAACTATCATCAGAAATGACATTCTCAGAGGATTTGTCACCAAGATTCATAAGAAAAATCATCTGGAGAAACTACTCAGATAAATAAATAAATTCGGTACAAGACACATGAGAAGAAAAAGAACAAATAGGTTATTAAGTTCTAAAATGAGAAAAAGAGAATAATTTCCACTATTATCAATGTTTAGAATTACAGAAATATCAACATATTGCAGTGAGGAATCATTCTGGGTAATTTTATGTTAGGATGGACCCTGGTTTAAAGAACACCAACATAAGAAAGCTAAACAGAATTTTTTAGAAATGCAGAAAATATCACCGTCTACTCAAGAAAAATCAAGAGAAAATGGAAATTTAAAAAAAAGGCAGGAATAAAATGAAAATATCAGAATGAAGTCCTAATGTAAAAGCTACTACAGAAATACATGCATTAAAGCACTAATTGAGACACAGACAAACATTTATATTCCATGCAAGTCACATGTAAACAAATAACCTAAAGCTAAAACTATCAGGAACAATGGTAAAATGACATGATGTTAACCATCAGCAGGAATGTGGGGCTGTAAAAATTTTTATGCTCCCTGCAGGGAAATGTAGACAGGGCATCTATGAGAAGGCGTTTTGGAACTTTGTATTCAATAACTGAAACACTCCCTGAGAGCCAGCAACTGCAATCCAGAGTGTGTATTCCAGGGAAATCTTTGTGTCAGTATCCAAAGAGAGATGTCTCAGGATGTTCATTGCCATATTGTCTTTGCTCAAAGTGTGGCTAATCTCAGTCCTCATATCATACCTATGTAGTCACATGTGATGAGCAATGGGTCGTCAATTCTTTTTTTTTTTTTTTTTTTTTTTTTTTTTGAGTTGGAGTCTCACTCTGTCGCCCAGACTGGAGTGCAGCGGCCGCTCCCGGCCACCGCAGCCTCGACCTGCTGGGCTCCGGCGATCCTTCCGCCTCAGCCTTCCGAGTAGC